>APFE031221869.1:0-27807 GCA_000404065.3 Pinus taeda
AAAACAACCCAAAAAATTCGAATTAACCTTCATTAAAATTTTAAACTTTTCCATAAAATTTTAAAATAATCAATCTTTAAATATTACAAAATCAACTTAACAAAAAAACTTACATCGAAAACGTAGCTTATATTATGTTAATGTTATCCCGTACGAATCAAACAAATTCCTTTGCCATTATTAATAAATAAATAATAAATTGAATTTATATTTGTGAAATCACAAATTACGCAATGACATTTACGATTATTTAGAAAAAAAAAAAGAGTGTACAATATTATAATTCTTAATAACTATTACCTATATTGACCATTGTTCCAAATACAATGTTATAATTTATTTCATGAGTAAGTCACTTGATTAGCACTTAGGAATAACCAATGCCGTTGCTCTATTTATGAAATAGATAAGTAATTTAATCCAACCAATGAACTTACATTAAATAGTGTAAACGATATATTTTATTAAAATTAAAAGTAATTTAAAAAAAGTATGAAGTTCGAGACCAAGACTATACCTAATTTTATTGGTTAGATTTTCATATTTATAGGAATATTAAAAAAATTTAAGAATACTAATAATTTAAATTAAGACTATGATTAAATTAGATATTAAATTTAAATTTAAATTTAAGAATTATGATTAAATATGGATATTAAATTAATGCCAGGTTTTGAATAATTTTTTAATTTATGTAATATTTTTTGGAAGATTGTTGAATCTAATCTAATTTATTTTGGAAGAAAATATTATTCTTAATTTAAAGTTGACGCTACTCAAATTGTAACCATAAAATATATTGAATTTTGTCAGCGATCAAATACAAACCAAGTCAAAAAAGATAACTAATACATATAAAATTCTAGTATTATTTATTTTCTAGATTATATTATAATCTTAAATTAGTGATAGGGTTAATATTCCCATAGGATCGGTTATTTGATTGTGGGTTTTTTTTGGAGAATTTGCCACAATATTCATCTTCTAGAATGGTTAATGTTTCGAATTCTCAACTGGATTCATCTTCAGGACCAAAATGCCAAATAAGGAATGGGAGAAATTATTATTAATAGCTACAAGATAGGGGTTTGAGGAGGAGAAAAGGAAGAAGGAGAGGTAAAAGGTTGACTACACAAGAAACCTAGAAAACTAAAAGGCTACAAAGAAAAAGGACACCTTAACAATCGATAATGCAAAATAAATATTAGAAGGATTATAAAAATAGTTTAATAATAATAATAAAGGTGTTAATAATTAGTACAATATTTTTTTTTTTGTAAAATAGTAGTCCTTGTATTGATTACCACAACCAAAATACAAACATTGACATACCTCTATTGATGTGATCAGTCATTGGGGAAACAAGACCAATGTGGAAATTTTAGGTTTTTAGCCTTATAATATACAGAGTTTAAATAGATATGTAAGTTGGGATGCATTGAGTATTGAGTTTAGCAAGTCTATATAGAAGTATACAAAAATGGCCTAGAGGCCTCATATGAAGCCATAAAACGCTAACATAAGCCAAAGAATTGACTGCACTACAAGGAGTAAGACTAACATAAAAACGAAATGTGTTGGTCATTGAAACAAGTTAGGAGGAAGGGGACATGTTTATTAGATCTATCGGGGTGCCCGAAGACATTGTGCCTTTTCGATGAACTAAGAGGGCTTCAATACACACCAACCGAAAGAGTCATATTGTGATGTTTAGCCTGTAAATCATCCAATTATAGAAGAATTTCACCCTTTGTCTTATTCCTCTCGAGGAGGACTTTGCCCAGAAGGGATTTCATAAGCCACTAAAGTTCAATGGTTTGTAAGTACTAGTCTTGTCAGCCTCTAGTGTGCCAATATCTGGCACTCAATTGGCCACAGAAGTCACTACTTTAGTGTCCATGAATTCATCCTTGTTAGCTAAAACATTTATGGATGCTTGTTGAATTTCCTCTTACATTTTGAGTGGGGTGTGGAAGTTAAAGCAACGAGTTGTTATATGAACCCAAATGCGAGCTTGGGCACTGCCTTTAGCTTTACTCGAGGCTCCTCTATGGCTATGATCTTCTTACCTAGGCATGGCAAAATGGGTGAAGAGTTATAGCCCAACATTATTGGTAAGAGGCAGATTGAGCAACGAGGGGCTCACTTCATTGCATATTGCAACCAATTATGAGCCAACACTTCTCCGCATCCATCCCAGCATGCCACCCAATGATACAACCTCCTTATACAAACACACCTCAAAATTGTCTTGCCAAGCAAACAAATGCAGAGAATCAATCGTAATGGGAGAGGCCAAGTCAAGAGGATTTGGTCCTTCCTCCCTCAAAAAGACGGAAATAACATTGATAGGAAGGAAAGCACCTTATTAAGTAATGAAGCTAATCCAGGTGGATGTTTGTGGCCACCCACCTATCCCATTTGGACCCCCGCAACTGTCTCTTTCAGTTTTTCAGTTTCCATAATTGTAGCACAATTTACTATTTTTAGCAGTTTTTTCGAGTCCTGAACTTCCGGAGCCGTTTTTGAGGCCCTAAACGACGTCTTTTGGGAAATCTGGGGAAACACTGGGTCCATGGACTAAATGTTGCCCTTCCCCAAAGTGGTATTTCTGCGGATAGATCTTTCTAATGAGGCTAATCATAGCGGGTCAAAACGAGATCGTATGCCAAAGTGTACGACCCGGGAAATTGATGTACCAATTTACCAAAACGGGGCCCACAATTTGGTGTTTCATCTTCTAGGTTATGGGGGGTTTTGGAATGTGAAAGGTTTTTCGCATTGTTTTCTCAACAAAATAGGCATCGAGCCTCATTGTAACACAATTTGGAAACCAGTTCGAGGCATGTAGCCATCACATCTCTTCTCAAGAGATAAGCTACATTCGGCCCTAGCTTGGTTTATTTTCAACTCTGTTTGTAAGCATATTTCAGTGTTTTCCATTAATGAAATGAAGTATTATTTCCGTTGCATCTTTGTGTATATGGTTATCTCTGTATTTTGTTGCATTCCTGTTTAAATCCGGATCAATGGTATCATAGTGGTCTGCTTTTTCTCTGTTTTTTTCTTTGCATGTCCCCAACGAGGTCGGGATATAAGGAGTTAGGGCTTGAACTGGTCGAACCTTTGCAAGACCAGCCTCACAAATCTTGACGGCCTCCCATGGCGGATGAGAAGAAAGACGAGGGGGCAGGAGATCCTATCAAAATCTTACTCAAAGAAGCCGTTGATGGACAGCATTGCCCAGATCTTTCAGCGGCTACCCAGAGGTGACGCATCGGCTTCCAACAGCTACTCTGGAAACGCCACGCCCTTTAAGGTACAAGTTAATTTTGAAATCCCCATATTCAAGGGTCAGATAGACGCAGATGCGCTAGATAAATGGTTAAATCTGCTAGAAGGGTATTTTTCAGTTCATGAATTTTCAAGTCGGGAAAAGATTGTTTTCGCTCTTCTCAAAGCAACCCCCCACGTCAAGGATTGGTGGGAAACCTACTGCGAGCAAAAGGATGAAAGCACAGGTTCACTATTTTCAGCCGCACCCACTTGGGATTCATTCCGAGATGCCATCAAGGAGCAGTACTACCCTGTCAAAAGCTATGAGGACAAATACATCAAATGGACCACGTTGCGGCAGGGACGCGACCAAGATGTGCCTGAGTTCACAAATATTTTTCACACCCTTCGCACACAGTTGGATATCAAAGATTCTGAGCTACATCTGGTACTCAAATACCATGGCTGCCTACACAGATACATCCAGGAAGAGATGGAGTTCTTGAACATCTCCTCACTCGGCATAGCATACCGATACGCTGTCAAAATCGAGCAAAAGTTCAAACAGAAGGAGCGAGACTTGGATCTGCAAATCCGAAGCCCAAGGACAAAGCCAAGGCGGGGTGACCCAAGACAACCTGTCGAAGCCGAAGAAAAGAACAACACCACGAAGCCGAAGAAGGACACAAGAAAGTGGTGTGAGTTCCACAAGAGTCCCACTCATAACACAAGTGAGTGTCGGACCAAGCAGTCGCTGGTGACCGAGCTGAAGGCTTCCGAATCAGATACATGTTCTGACCCTGAGCCAGAACCCGACAAGGGGAATGGCAAAGGAAAGAAGATCATTGATGTGAATCCCAGTGCCACTGTTGCCATTGCAAAGATCCATAAAAATGAGCCCGAAGAGCCAGAGGAGGGGGAACGTCTTTTCCACTCAAAGATGTGGGTGAAGGGTTCGCCGCTACAATTCATTGTCGACAGTGGCAGCCAAAAGAACCTTATTTCAGCAGAGGTCGTGAAGCGGTTGGGCCTACCGACTACACCACACCCACAACCGTACAATATCGGGTGGCTTCATGAAGGACGAGATCTCAAAGTTCTCCAGCAGTGCCGCCTTCCGTACAACATCAAGCCCTTCACAGACCAGGTATTATGTGATGTTACACCTCTGGATGTTTGTGATGTATTATTAGGCCAGCCATACTTGTGGAGGCGACATGCTGTGTATGAGTCAAGGCCTCGTGCTATCATTATTTCTTTAGATAATTCATTATACAGGATACCAGAGGTAGCCCCACCTACTGCCGCCTCTTTGATCATTGCTAAGAAAGGCAGCAAGCTCATCTCTCGGACCAGGAAATTCATCTGTCTGGTTCACCCCCAAAGTGAGGGGAAGATCGTTGCTACATCCATGACCCCCACAAAGGGTTCCTCCACGCAGCAGCAGCAGCAAAGGGATATGGTCATGACAGAACACAGGAACAACTTCTCCTCACACACAGGGGTACCATGCAAGTTTTAGGTGGGCGATAAAGTTTGGTTACATCTGCAGAAAGAACGCCTCACAAGAGCCCATCAGAAGCTCTAACCACTTCGACATGGTCCTTACACCAGTACCAAGGCTACGGGCAATAATGCTTTGGAGCACATCATTCCTCCATCCCTTCACCTGCACCAAGTGTTCAATGTGGACCGTCGTCGACCATGCTTCCCACCATTACTGGACACATCAAAGATTGCAAGACAAGTTCAGCAGATGGAAGAACTCAACGCAATGGGGACCATTGCTTCTTAAGGGGGGAGGAATGATCCAGGTGGATGTTGGTGGCCACCCACCTATCCCATTTGGACCCCTGCAGCTGTCTCTTTCAGTTTTTTAGTTTCCATAATTGTAGCACAATTTACTATTTTTAGCAGTTTTTTTCGGGTCCTGAACTTCCGGAGCCGTTTGGAGGCCCTAAACGACGTTTTTTGGGAAATCTGGGGGCAATATGGGTCCATGGACCGATGTTGCCCTTCCCAAAGTGGAAGTTCTCGGATAGATCTTTCTAACGAGCTATCATACGCGTCAAACGGAGAACGTATGCCAAAGTTACGACCCCGGGAAATTGATGTACCAATTTATCCAAAACGGGGCCCACAATTTGGTGTTTCATCTTCTAGGGTTAGGTTTTGGAATGTGAAGGGTTTTCCATTGTTTCTCAACAATAAATAGGCCTTCGAACCTCATTGTAACACAGTTTGGAACAGTTCAGAGGCATGTAGCCGCCACATCTCTTCTCAGAGATAAGCTACCATCGCCCTAGCTGGTTTTATTTTCAACTCTGTTTGTAAGCATATTTCAGTGTTTTCCATTAATGAAATGAAGTATTATTTCCGCTGCATCTTTGTGTATATGGTTATCTCTGTATTTTGTTGCGTTCTTGTTTAAATCTGGATCAGAAGCGCCTTAGGGAAAAACCCATTCCTGATGTAGCTAAGACACAAATGGTAACCCTGCAGCCTTCCTCAAAATTCACTATTGTACATCCATCTACATCATTCCTTAAATCATCACCTCAAGTCATTAACAACAACATAATGTTCGTGGGTGTGTGTATCCTCATAAGTTTATGCAAGGGACAGTTGGTGGAGCCTCCCCCCTAACTTAATTGGGGTGACCGCAGTGGTACCTTCCCTTCCCATGTTTGGTTTGTGTTCCTCACCCCATTCAAGGTAATTACTACAATATTATAATAAGAATAGATACAGAGGTATTAAACAAATATTTTTATACAGGAATTGTACAAATATTAACTGATAAGTAATAATGTTAATACTAATATTAATATTATAATACCATTGATAAATGGATATGATTAGTAATGATATAAATAATAAATTAATATTATGGTTAAAAATATTTTTGAAAATATTAATATTAATAATATTGTAAAGAATACAGGTATTGCAATAGATATAATACCATGAATGATATAGTACTATATATAAATATAAAAAGCATAAATATTAATAATAACACAATATATAAATATCATAAATATTAATATTATTTCAATAGTACTAATGCTAAAGTGATATGCATCTAGATATCAATGTTGATATAGTTATTAATATTAATAACTAGAGATTGGGGAGGCAGGAGCGGGAGGGGTTATCCTTCACCGAGATGAAGAAACAAAGACGCAATTTGCTTGGGGTTTAAGAAGGTTAACTAATAACCAAGTTGATTTCTTAGCTCTATGGCAAGGTTTGGAGAATACAATAGCAAGGTAAATTCAACGTTTGGTGGTTTTCATTGATTTTATGATCATCATCCAACAAATACACCAACTCAAAAATAAATCGTATCATGATCTATCTCCATTGATATCTAGAATCAACTTGCAAATCCAAAAATTTGAAAGCTTCGAAGTTTACAATATTAAGAGACACCATAATTAGGTGGCAGGCTCGTTGGCTAATCAAGGAGCCACACTTAAACAAGGTTTGCTCATACAGGACAAAGGAACTGCAATTTTAAAGTTTATACCATGATTTTATACTTAAAAATTTATAAGTTTTGGGTTCACATAATCCGAACCCCTCAAATACGAAGCTCAAGCAGTAGTAAAGAGAAACGAGTCAAGCACATTAATGGTAATATTTCTCAAAAAATCCTTATGAAAAGAATTTGGCAACTCTCATCTAAGATGAAAGGTAATATTGGATCTAGAAATTGGCTTTTCAAGGTGAATAACACCCTATCTCAAGACAGATAGCAGGTGTTTCTCTCTGTATTAATTGGTAGTTCTATGGAGGATCCTGATTGCAATCTTTAGGTGCAGAGATAGCTAAATACAAATGAACTTTGTAGAAGAAGGGATGATCTATCAATGGCTCATCTAGTCTAGCAGTTGCAGAGACATGACCCGAGGAGTGAATGCTCTCAGGGTCCGGATGAATGGAACGACGCTAGAATAGGTGGTTATAAATGGAGGTCCCTTGCAATGGTGTATCCATCATAGTATCATAATATAACAAAGACCACTTATAGTTCAATGGAGTGATCTGTTAACACAAAGAACGCTAGCAAGGTTCTCTTGTCGACACAATTGGACTCGAGTATGGAATTCATCACCTCCCTCATATCCAAGCAAGGAAAAATGGTGATCGTAGAGGTGACAACACATTTTTCTATGTTGAACCAAAAGTTTGATATGTTGCAGGATAAGGTGGATCGGTTGCAGGTCACGGTGGATAGCTTGATTGGAAAAATGGAAAGTATTGAGTTGATTGTTGAAGCAGCGGCAATTGGAATCCTTAAATAAATCTATGGAGTTGTGGATGAATCTCTAAGCGAAACGTCCGCTCAACTGGACACTGAAGGGATTGTGGTACAAGGCTTAAATGCAACAACTCCTTCTTAGGTATAAATTGATCATGTTGAACATGCAAGCAATGTTGAAGCAGGAATGACTAGCACTGTTTAAATAACTTCATATATGTTTTGTAAGTATGTAGTGTATCTAGGAGTCTCTTGGAGACTCTATAAAATAAGCTTTGGAAGAGATATATATGGTAGAAGGAAGGGTAGAAAAGGGTGTTTTGTTTTGAATTTGTGGAAATTAACATATGAAGAACTTGCTCCATATGTAAAGGTGTTGGCATGTAATCCAATTGATTAAATATAATATAATCATCCCTTAAAAATTTTTATTAATAACTAGAGATATAGATATTAATATTATAGTACCATAAACAAATAATAAGATATAAAATATAAATATTAGAGTAACGTTAACAAGGAGAGGAAGAACCATACAAGGCAGAGATAAAGACAGGGAAATATAAGAGGAAACAAAAGGAAAAAAAGGGAAGGAGTACTCCAACTTGATTGTTGCTTGCCCTTAATTGGCTAAATAATGGGAGCCATATTCTACTAATCTTGAAGCCACTATCTCTATGTTCATGTTTTCTAGGTTCTTCACAATTTCAAGTGCTTCTCTAATCTGTCATTTGTAATGGTAATTCTCTTGGGTGAGGGTTTGAGTGTCTTCTAAGCAAACATGAAGCTTTATTTTGATTGAATGTTCTACAAGGGCTAAGGTGTGAACTCTTTCATTTTTTATATCGACCTCATGTTCTTTCATCCTAATTTTAAAAGATCTTCTTGTTTCAACAATATAGTATATCCCACAAGAGTAAGAAATTGTGTAGACACGTTTCTATTAGTGGCTATCAATGTTATATTTTTGTAATAGCCCCATTCTCACCCTCTTGTAAGTATGGTTATGTGAATTGATATGTATGTTGTTGTGAATAAATGAAAAAAAATAATATGATGAATAGGCTAAGAGTGACACCAATTCAAAGTTTGTGGAGGTGAAGAGGGGTAATTTCTTGTGGATCTTGATCCTACATTTAAACCAACCTGAGTACCTTTCTGAATCGAAAAGAAAAATCCAAAAAGGAAACATTGTTAGGCATTAAAGCCTATGTATGAGAGCCATTCCCAAGAAGAGGAAATGAGATGGCACGAATGAGGCATGCATTAAAATCATGTATGGATCGTCGCTATGGAAAATGCACAAGGCCACACTGAAAATTATGGTGGTGTGTGGCATTGAGGAGGCAGGACCACCGACACCATCACCATGGCATACCAATATGGGTCAATCACGCTATGGGACAAAGAGAACCAGAGAAGGGGGGGCATTGGCCAAAAGAAGCCAAGAAGAATTTATTTTTAAGAGTACATGTGGAGAAAGTGCTCTAGACTCTCATGTCTTCAGGTGGAGCCATTACGAGGTTCTAAATTCCTAATCTTTTGATTTACAAGTGGAGGCACTAGGTTCTTGATTCCTAATGAGCAAAGTGGGTGGAGAAGCTTGGACCTCTGGATTCCTATATCATTATTGAGGGTGGGGCCCTGTAAGTTCTAGATTCTCGGAACTAGTTGTAGGGTGGCGCTATAAATGTCCTAGATTCCATATTATTGATTGCATTTGGGTGGAGACACATTGCACTCTAATTCTTGTTGGAAAAATGGAGGATTTGTGGACTCTGGATTCCCATGCGAATGATTAAATGGTTGGTGTTTTTATCCCTAAAGCACTTCCCTTCACAAGCTCTGAATCAAGCTCGGGGGTGGTTGGTTGTAAGAAATACTTGTTGTGCAACTAACCTATGGTTGGGAGGAGAGTGGAAGTCCCAATCTTAGTTGTCAGTCATCAAATCCTCAAATAAGTTACCTACTTGCGCTATCATGTAAATGAACTCCATGTAAATGCTTATTGCTTGTGCAAAATGTGAATTCTTGTATGCATGTTTTCCTTAATGGTTGAAGGGCTACTTTTAAGACTGTGTATGTATGCCTGTTATTAATATTCTAGTGAAAGATAGCCAAGGGATTCCTTCTTGCATGCCTAGAATGCAATATATTTATAGTTATTGTTTGTTGTTATGTTTTATATATCAATGATGAGAGATATGTGGAATCCATGTTTAAAAGGCTATTATGCCTTGTATTGATATGATTTGTGTTAAGAGGCTTGTTTTGATGCATTGTTTGACAAAGTGTGTCATTGTACATGCCTGTAATAGCATGGTTATGCAAGTTTCATTTAAGCTCAGGAGGAGTAGATCTAAATTTCTTTGTGTGTCGAGAAAGAACCATCGATGTACATACATATCCATATACATGTTCTAGCATAAGCTTGGGAGGGATATCCATTATATATATATATATATATAATATATTATATATATTCTATATACACACACACACCACACACACATATGTGTGTGTATAATATATACACACACACATATATGTGTGTGTATATAATATATATATATATATACACACATATATAACACACACATATATAATACACACATATATGTGTGTGTGTGTATATATATATATATATACACACACATGTGTATATGGCGACATTATTGGTGTTACCCTTCTTATACTTAATGTTCAAATGGAACTGTTGCATATAGGTGGACCATTTCTGATGGCGACCATTCTGCAACTTCCCTTGTGTCTGTATGAACTGTAGAGGTTGGTGGTCTATGTGTATGACCCTTTCCTTCCTCAAAATTTAATGCTTCCACTGACAGCAGGCCCACACAATGGAATACATTTCTTTCTCGTAAGTGGGGTACTTTCAAACTGTGTTTGAAAGTGTCTCACTGTGGTAAGCCATTGGATGCCCATGTTGAGTAAGAACCGCACCAATAACATAGTCAGAGGCATCTGTCTCAATCTCATATGGTTGTTGCAGGTTTGGTAATGTGAGCACTCGTGTCAAGAAGAGGTGATTATTCAACTCAAAGAATGCTCATTGTTGAGTTTCTGACCAAAAGAGCTTTGCTTTCACTCTGCCCTTGGTGACTTGACTTAAAGGCCAAGTGATATGAGAGAACCCCAACATGAACCTACAGTAGAAATTGGCAAGACCCAAAAAGTTGTGGAGCTCTGTTAGAGTGGTTGGGGCTGGCCAATCCTGAATGATTTGTATCTTGGATGGGTACACATGTACACCCTTCTCATTAATGATGTACCCCAGATATTGAACCTGGGTCAAGCCAAAGGTGCATTTCTCCAAGTTAGCACACAACTTGTGTTATCGAAGGGTTTGAAGGACCTGTCGAATATGGTGGAGGTGCTCTTACCAACTATGGATAAAGATCAAGATGTCATCTAAATACAACACCATGAATGCATTGGCGAAGGGCAGTAAGATGTCATCCATCAGTCTCATGATGGCTTCAGGGGTGTTTGTAATTTCGAACAGCATGACAACCATTCGAAAAGGCCCTCCTTGGATTTGAAGGCAGTCTTCCACACATCGAAGGCTTTGATAGGAACCTAGTGATAACCTGACTTCAAGTCAGTCTTGCTGAAATATTTGGCCCCCTTGATTTGGTCCAGAAGGTCATCAATTTGTGGGATTGGGTGCCTAGTCCGGACAGTGATGTTTTTCAACACCCAATAGTCAATACAGAGCCTCCAAGTCCCATCCTTCTTCTATACCAATACAATCGGGCTCCCACAAGGTGATGAGCTTGGCCTGATGTGCCCTTTCTGCAGTAGTTCCTAAATCTGCATCTTGATCTCATCATTCTCCAGAACAAAGTGTCAATAGATCGGTCGATTAGTAAGCGGCATGCCCAGGGTTAGATCGATGGAGTGCTTGATCTGAAAAAGCAGAGGTACCCTTGTGGGTGAGGCAAAAATATACATGTACTCTTCCACGACCTTATCCATCTGTTGCTGCTGTGCAGAGGAGCCTTGCCTGGAAGTCGTGGCCACAACCTTCTTCTTGCCTTGAGGGTGAATCATAAGGAAAAAAAATTCTAGTCTAGGAAATGATCTTACTACATTGCTTTGTAGTGATCAAAGAGATGGTGGTAGGCAGGGCTACCTCCAGTATCATGTACAACTTATTAGCCAAAGTAATAATCACAGAGTGAGGTCTAGACTCATATACAATAAGTCGCTTCCATAACTAAGGTTGTCCTAACAATACATCAAAAACTACAAGAGGAGCAATGCCACACAGTACCTCATATGTGAAGGACTTGATGTTGTAGGGAAGGCGACACTATTGGCTGATGCGAAGATCTTTTCCTTGGTGAAGCCACTCGATGGTGTATGGTTGTGGATGTGTTGCAGTCTTTAGGCCCAGCTACTTCATGACTTCTGTTGAAGTGAGGTTCTTTTGGCTTGCGCTGTCGACAATGAACTGCAACAGAGAACCCTTCACCCACCTCTTTGAGTGTAAGAGGTGTTCCCCCTCCTTTGGATATCCAGGCTCAATTTTTTGGATCTTTGTGGTGTCCATGGTGGCACTAGGCTCCACATCAATGATATGCTTCCCTTTTTCAGTCCCCTTATCGAGTTCTAATTCAGAGTTGGAACCTACATCTGATTCGGAAGCCTTCAGCTCGACCACCAGTGACTGCTTGGCCCGACACTCACTTGTATTGTGAGTGGAGCTCTTATGGAACTCACACCATTTTCTCGTGTCCTTCTTCGTTTTCGTGGTGTTTTTCTTTGCTTGTGGATTCGGTGGGTTGTCCTAGGTAGCCCCGTCTTGGCTTTGTCCTTTGTTCTATGGTTTGGGGACACCTTTTCCTTGCTTTAGATTCACAGATCTAAAGTCCCGCTTCTTATGTTTAAAATTTTTCTCAATCTTTACAGTGTAGCGATACGCTGTGCCAAGCGAGGAAATGTCGAGGAACTCCATCTCCTCTTGGATGTACTTGTGTAAAAAGCCATGGTACTTGAGCACCTAATGCCGCTCATTATCCTTAATACCTAGCTTCGTGCAAAGGGTATGGAAAGTATTTGTGAGCTCTAGCACATCTTGGTCCCATCCCTGCCATAGTGTGGTCCACTTTATGTATTTCTCTTCATAACTCCTGACAGGATAATATTGTTCCTTGATGGCGTCTTGGAAAGAATTCCAAGTGGATACAACTGCAAACAATGAGGGTTCACTCTCATCCTTTTGTTCACAGTAGGTTTCCCACCAGTCCTTGACGTGTGGGGCGGCTTTGAGAAGTGAAAACGTAATCTTTTCCCGATTGGAAAAGTGATGAACTGAAAAATATCCTTCCAATAGACTTAACCCTACGACGTCTGAATCTATCAGGCCTTCAAATATGGGAATATCAAAGTTAACTTGTACCTTAAAAGGAGTGGCGCCTCCAGAGTGGTTGTTGGATGAAGATGCATCGCCTATGGGTAGCCATCGAAGGATATGGGCAAAGTTATCCGTCATCACATCCCTTTTTCAATCGAGGGCTTCCTCGAGCAACATTTTGAAAGGATCTCCTGCCCCCTTGTCTTTCTTTTCTTCCACCATGGGAGGTCATCAAGTTTTTTGAGGTTGATCCTACAACAGATCGAGCCCTAACTCCTTATACCATGACGTCGTTGGGGACATGCAAAGAAAAACAGAGAAAGAGTAGAACGATCTAATATCACTGATTGAACTTAAACAAGAATGCAACAACATACATATATAATCATAAACATAGAGATGCAGTAGAAAAACACTTCATTTCATTAATAGAAAAATATTGAACTATGCTTATAAACAGAATGGAAATAAGATAGCTCGGGTGATGGTAGCTTATCTCTAAGAAGAGATGTGGCAGCTACATGCCTCTGAACTGAGTTACAATGAGGCTCAAGGGACTGTTTATTATTGAACAATAACAAAAAATCCTAAACAACCAAAACCCTAACCCGAGGAGATGTAACACCAAGAGTTTATGGGCCCCATTGGGGTTAGTTGTGCAACCAAATTCTCAGGGTCGTAACTTGGTCATATTATCTCCATTTGACATGTATGATACCTTGTTGGAAAGAACTCTTTGAGGAATACAATTGCTAACGTGATTTCTATAGCAATTGCTAAAGAAAATTTTCCAAAAATAGTAAATTGTGCTACAATTAAGGAAACAAATGAAACTAACTGGGGGGTCTAGGTGGAATAGGCAAGTGGCCACCAATATCCACCCGGATCAAAGTAACACCTCTCACTCAACTTGGAAGCTACAAAGGGGTGGCAGGGAGTGTTACAGATTGGTATCTGAGAAAAATGTTCAACACTCCAGGACCTTTGGAGATAAAGTTGGGACTATAAGGTAGTAAGATATTATATTAAGAGTCTATTACATGGTAAATATAGATCATCCATGTTCAATGCTTTGACTATATGGGCACAAGGGCAAAGGTTCAATGTTGGACCTTTATGGCATAAGATTGTGTGACTTCGTTCAGAAATGTGTATGCCTAATGATTGCTTACTTGAGTAAGTGAGTTTTGATAGTAGCATTGTGATTGATGGCCATGTGCTGACTCCAGACTATGTATTGAATACATACCCATGATGATTTTATAATGGTAAAATTAAAATGACGAATTTTGAAGTGTTAGGATGTTTTCTAACTGACCTTTTAAGATTGCAACTGTCATGGTTGTTGGCCTTGGTAAAGAGGATGAATTTAATTTTTGTTTCTAGCCTTGGTATAGGAGTTGAATTTAGTTGTTGTTATTAGCCTTGGAAAAGAGGTTGAATTTAATTAATGGTGCAAGTGTTGGCAAGGGAACTAATTTTAATTAATAATGATGGTCAAAAGGGGTTGATTCCTAAATCTTGTCATATTTATACTCTTGATATTTGAAAACATGTTGATATGTGTGTGTGTGTGTGAGTGTGTATGTATATATATATATATATATACACACACATACACACACATACACACACACACACATATATATATACATATACATACATATATATACATATACATATACATACATATATATACATATACATATACATACACATACATACACACACACACACATGTTCATTCAAGTTGTTAAAAACTAAATGTATATGGAAACACATGAGAGAATCAGTACAACAAGAGAAGAGTGGCTCATGTGGGCTCTCAGGCACTTGAACTGGCAATGTATAATGTTGCAGGAGAGGGGGAGAGGAGGGGGCATCCCCTCAAGGCACTCTAGTAAGCATTGAATTTTTTATACATTTTGCACCTTGTTGTTGGCTTCTTATTTTATTTTTTATTACTTTGACTATTAACTATAAGCATGGCCATATTTCTTTGTTTGTGGTTTTTGTTGTTGTCGTGAGATTTTATGGCTCTTCATTCATTTTCTTCTTGATTATTGCCTTTCATGTTTTAGGGTCTTCGGAAATTTGTTGTGTAAGGAATGAAAATAATGGAGCTTTGGGGAAGAGTTGAGTGGAACCCAATAATAGATATGAGACCTGGATGAAGCCTGGCGCATGAATAAAAGGGCAGTTGAAGGCAACAAGGAAGGATGTGACAACCAATTGGGTTGGTTGGGTCCATGGGAGTAAATGGACAATAATAGAACAACCACGAGAATGGCATAAAAATGGAAGACTCTCAAGCCTTGAGACTGCATGGCCGAGATACATCCAAAT
The DNA here is from genome assembly GCA_000404065.3 of Pinus taeda. Taxonomy (NCBI): domain Eukaryota; kingdom Viridiplantae; phylum Streptophyta; class Pinopsida; order Pinales; family Pinaceae; genus Pinus; species Pinus taeda. Next base: position 15,267 of record APFE031221869.1, read on the forward strand.
GAATTATTTGCATTATAATCAGAGAAGGAATAAAATATGTTGTTTGCTCCTATTGGCATTTGGTTCAAAACCATCATAGTAGTAAGATAAGCTACATGTCTTTAAAAACCTTATGATTGTGTGGATGGCATGGAAACAAAGACTATAATTTCCATGATTGGGTGACACTGTGAGGTTGTTTAATGTGTTCCAAGCAACATGGAACACCATTGGGCAAGTGGGAAAGAAAGGTAATCGTTGGAAAATAGGTTGTAATGATACTCATGAGTGTTGCAATGAGCATGAATAAATGAAAATATATACAGGCAGAAAATTGACCATGTTTGCACACAAAAAAAAACAAGAAATGCAAAGTTTAATGAGTTACTAAATATTTCAACAACAATAATATCAACGGATGGTGTTGATGATGGAAACAAGGAAAAAGGTAAAGGAAGGAATTGGATGAAGAATTACCTCGGGTTGAGTTTGGAAAGTGGTTGTTCCAAATGAATGCATGTTTTGGATGGATGCAGGGGGTGCTCTTAACTTTGATTTTATTTAACATATGTGAATATGTATTAGAAATATGTCAATGATTAAATGAATGTGTACAATGACAATGTAATTGATAGGTTGTTATCATGTTGGTATCATGAATCATTCTTGTGAAAGAATGATTGATTATACTCATGGCTTGATGAATGTATGAATGGCATGTTTGGGATAACATAATGAAGTTATCCATTGATATTTCATGTTACTGTGAGAAACCCATTGAGCAGGTGGGAATTCCTATTGTTAATTATTTTATTATTATGAGATTATGATTGTTGTGAATTGAGAAATTATATATATATATATCTATATATATATTATATATATATATATTATATATATGAACACTAAAAAGTATTGGCTTATTGAAAGATTAGGTTGTAGGAAAAGTGTGGGAATGGTGGGAGATCAAGCCACCATGACAACCATCACTTGCAAGGGAACCCAACAATGTGATTAAAAGTCTAATTTTTATGATATCAGGCTTTTAGATGAAGCAAGGATTGGGGGATTAGAATTTTTGTATTGAATTTTTGTGTATATATCATGAAATAAATTAAATGTTGTTACGCATGTGGCATGATGGATTTGGGAGCTTAGGAAGAATATTGTTAGGAAGGCATTGCTGCCTGTGGCACATTATTTAACTCATGGGAGTAAGTCATAATTGGGACCTTGACTATAAGACTCCATGGGTAGTGCATGAATACTTAGTTATGATACTCCATGCACTATTCATTAGAGTATGACAGATGGCTACTAGGTTGTAAGACTCTAATGACTAGTCCATGCAGGATAACCTTAGGACAGGTGGGCCACCCGGATTGGTGGTACCTGGGCATGGATATGTGAGTAGTTGATGGGGGCACACATAAGAAACCCTTGGTATAGGTGGACCACTCGGATTGGTGGTACCTTGGGCTTAGATGGGTGAGTATCTAGTGAAAACCATGCCCATGTGTAGCAGGTGGGGATGTGCTCCAGATTCCTATAGTGTGCAACATGTGGAGACATGCTCTTGATTACTACAAACATCTTTGAAGATGGATTTGGTTGGACACTACATGAAGAATTTCATAATCAATGCACAATAGGTGGAGACGTGCTTTGGATCCATGTAATGCTTAATAGTATATTGTGTGGAACTCATTTGGTAAAGATGAAGCTAAAGACTATCTAGAACTATGAAGTGCATACACCCCTTCAGTGATTGCAATATTAAGAAAGCAAAGAGGAAACCGAAGATAAGTATTAGCTATTCCTTTTAATGAAATTTCTAACTAAAACCATGATTGAATGTTTTATATGCTTTGCACCTTGTTGTTGGCTTCTTATTTTATTTTGATTTCTTTGACTATTGATTGTAAGTATGTTCATGCTTGTATGTGTGCGAATTTTTTTTGTCATGAGATTTTATGGCTCTTCATTTTCTTCTTGATTATTGCCTTTCATGTTTTGGGGTCTTAGGAAATTTGTTGGGTAAGGAAGGAAAATAATGGAGCTCTGGGGAAGAGCTGAATGGAACCCAACACAAGATATGAGACCTGGATGAAGCCCACTGCATGAATAAAAGGGTAGTTGAAAGCAAGAAGGGTGTGACAGCCAAGTGGGTTGGTTGGGCTCGTGGGAGTACAAGGAAAGTGATAGAATAGCCACAAGAATGGAATAAAAAGGGAAGACTCTCAAGCATTGAGACTGCATGGCAAAGATACATCTGTATGCATTCTTTACATTATAATCAGAGAAGGAATACAATATGTTGTTTTCTCCTATCGGTCTTTGGTTCAAAACCATCATAGTAGCAAGATAAGCTACATATGTTTAAAAACATTATGACTGTGTGGATGGCATGGAAAAAAATACTATAATTGCCATGATTGGGTGACACGTTGAGGTTGTTTAATGGTTTCCAGGCAACAAAGAACACCAATTGGCAAGTGGGCACAAAAGGTCATCATGGGAGACTATGTTGTAATGATGCTCATGAGTGTTGCAATGAGCATGAATAAAGGAAAATATATACATGATGAAAAATTTCCATGTTTGCACAGAAAAAACAAGAAATGCAAAGTCTAATGAGTTGTTGAATATTGCAACAACAATAATATCAATCAATGGTGTTGATGATGGTAACAAAGAAAAAGGTAAAGGAAGGACTTGGGTGAAGAATTACCTTCGGTTGAGTTTGAAAAGTAGTTGTTCCAAATGAATGCATGTTTTGCATGGATGAAGGAGGTGCTCTTAACCTTGATTTTATTTAAAATGTGTGAATATGTGTTATAAACATGTCGTTGATTAAATGAATGTGTACAATGCCATTGTAATTGATAGGTTGTTATCATGTTGTTATCAGGGATCATTCTTGTGAAAGGATGATTGATTATACTCATGATTTGATGAATGTATGAATGGCACATTTGGGATAACGTAATGAAGTTATCCATTGATATTTCATGTTATTGTGAGAAATCCATTAAATAGGTGGGAATTCTTACTTTTAATTATTTTATTATTATTAGATTATGATTGTTGTGAATTGAACAATTATATATATATATATATATATATATATATATATATTATATATATATAATATATATATATATATATATATATATGAACACTGAAAAGTGTTGGTTGGTTGAAAGATTAGCTTACAAGCAAAGTGTGGGAATGGTGGGAGATCAAGCCACCATTACAGATTACCATCACTTGCAAGGGAGCCCAACATAATGATTAAAAGTCTCATAATTATGAGATCAAACTTCTAGATGAAGCAAGGATTGGACCATTAGAATTTTTGTATTGATTTTTTTTTGTATATCTCGTGAAATAAATTAAATGTTGTTGCATTGGTGGCATGGTGGAGCTGGGAGCTCAGGAAAAATATTGTCGAGAAGGCGTTGCGGCCTGTGGAACTTTATTTAACTCATGGGAGCAAGTCATAATTGGGACCATGACTATAAGACTCTATGAGTAGTGCAGGAGTACTTAGTTATGATACTCCATGCATTATTCATTAGAGCATGATAGATGGATACTAGTTTGTAAGACTCTAGTGACTAGCCCATGTTGGATAACCTTAAGATAGGCAGACCACCAGGATTGGTGGTACCTGGGTGTGGATAGGTGAGTAGCTGATGGGGGCACACATAGGAAATCATTGGGATAGGTGAACCACTCGAATTGGTAGTACCTAGGCCTGGATGGGTGAGTAGCTAGTGGGAAACATGCCCATGCACAACAAGTGGGGATGTGCTCTAGATTCCTGTAGTGCGTAGAATGTGGAAACATGGTCTTGATTCCTGCAAACTTATTTGAAGATGGAGTTGGTTGGAGATTGCGTGAAAATTTTCATAATCAATGAATGATAGGTGGAAATGTGTTCTAGATTCTTCTAGTGCACAACATGTGGAGACGTGCTTTGGATCTCTATAATGCTTAACAATATATCATGTGGAACTCATTCGGTAAATATGAACCTAAAGACTACATGGAACTATGAAGTGTATACACCCCCTTGGTGATTGCAAAATTAAGAAAGCAAAGAGGAAATTAAGTATTAGTTATTCCATTTAATGAAATTTCTAACTAAAACCAATATGTAATTTAGTTTAAAGTCTGATTTGCAATGATTTGAAATTATGATCTAATATTATTTTTTTATATATGGATTGAACTAAAATTGCAGGTTTAACCTCCTAGATAAGTCTACTAATGAAGTATGTTTTAAATTTATTGCAATTTATTTATGATAAGTCTCATGAAACTTCATGTTCCCATGATGCATGAAGAGCATTAAGCTTCCCGACATTGGTGTATGAGGTTGGCTACAAGTCAAACAACAACAACAGTGAAGAAATTAGAGTGCATAATAACAGATTGGAGTCGAAGGCTTCAGGGACAGGGCCATTGTGGCAATTGGAACCCAGTGATGTTTGTTGATTACCATGAAGCATGCCATGACTCATATGAACATGTTAAGGCAGTGAAATGACTTGGTTATGAACTCTTTTAATGCAATTAAACCTTGCCAGGGGATGGACCACTCAATGGACTTGGAAGTAGAGAAGGGGATGCCTAAACTTGGAAGGTGACTGATAGCACAAAAGAGAGATTGGATTGCCCAAGGGACTAGGAAGGAATGAAGGGGATGTCAAATTCAAAATATAAATTGGTTTTAAGAAAGTCATGGGCATGATTGATTGAGATCATAGGTACATTAGGTGTGTCCTGAAAAGTAATGTGTTGAGGCTAATCACTAAAGGAACATTGAGTACAGAGGACAACAACACTGGAAATTCTTGAAAGGGCAAGCAAGAAGAACTGTGAGCTATAAATAGAAACTAAGAAAATGGTGTGTTTAATGGGGTGTCATACCCATTGAAGTTGTTGGGAAAGTGGTTGTGAAATTTAAAGTTAATAAATGTAATTATAATGTGTTGTGTTTATAAAGTTGATCGATAAAAAAATTGTGTTAAGGAACAAAATATCAACGGTGGTGTTTCTCTAAGGGGGTGGGGTTTACAACAACCCCATTTTCATCGTCTTGTAAATATGATTATGTGCATTGATATGTATGTTGATGTGAATTAATGTAAATAATAAAGTGATGACTAGGCTGATAGGGACATTGATTCAGAGCATGTGGAGGTGAAAGGGGGGAATTATTTGTAAAGCATGAACCTACATTTAAACTAGCCTAAGTACTTTTATGAATTGAAAAAAAAAACAACATGCAACACTAGCAGGAATTAAATATTGTGTATGGGATACATTGCCTAGAAGGGGAGATGAGATTGCATAGTCGAGGCATGCATTAAAATCTTGATGGGCCATTGTTGTGAAAAAGGCACAAGACCACACACAAAATTATGATGGTGTATGGCACTAAGGAGACGGAACCACCGACACCATCACCATGACAGACCAAGCCTGGTTAAATGCGTTATGGGACATATAGAACTGGAGAGGGGAGAGCACTAGCCAAAGTGGGAGGATAAGCTTAAAGAAGGAAAGAAGATTTTTTGCGAAGAGTACAAGTGGAGCAAGTGCTTTGGAATCATGTGTGCTTCAAGTGGAACCATTGTGAGGTTATGGATTCTTAATCTTTTGATTTATAGGTGGAGTTCCAATCTTTGGATTTCCATGGAGGCCATTAGGTGGAACTGCTAGCGTGATATGGATTCCTATAGGAGACAGGTGGAGGCACCAGGTTCTAGATTCCTTATTAGCAAAGTGGGTGGAGAATCTTGGACCTTTGGATTCCTGTGGAGCTATTGAGGGTGGGGCCCTATAAGCTTTAGATTCCCTAGAATAGTTGTGGGGTGGAGCTATAGATGTCATAGATTCCCTATTATTGATTGCATTTCGGTGGAGACACGTTGCACTCTGGATTCCTAGTGGACAAGTGGAAGCTTTGTGGACTATGGATTCCCATGTGAATGAGTATATGGTTGTGTGTTTATCCCTTGAGCACTTCCCTTCACAGGATTGGAATCGAGCATGTGGGTGTTTGGTTGTAAGAAATACTTGTTGTGTAGCCGCCCTATGGTTTGGAAGAGAGTGGAAGTCCCAATCCTAGTTTCTAGTCATCAAATCCTTAGACAGGCTACCTACTTTTGTTACCATGTAAATGAACTCCATGTAAATGCTTATTGCTTATGAGAAATCTGAATGCTTAGATGCATGTTTTCCTTAATGGTTGAAGGGCTACTTATAAGACTGTGTGTGTATGGTTGTTGGTAATACTCTAGTGAACAATGGTCAAATGATGCCTTTTCATATTCCTGAATTGCAATGTATATATACTTATTGTTGGTTTTTATGTTTTATATGTCAATGATGAGAGATGTGTGGAATCCATGTTTAAAAGGTTATTATGCCTTGTATTGATATGATTTGAGTTGAGAGGCCTGTGTTGTTGCATTTTTTGATGAAGTGTGCCGTTGTACCTGCTTATAATAGCATGGTTGTGCAAGTTTCATTTAAGCTAAGGAGGAATGGCTCTAAATCCCTTTATGTATTGATAAATAACCCTTCTTATATGTATATCCATATGTAATTTCCAGCATAAGCTCAGGAGGCATAGGCTATAGTTGAGCGTTGAAGGTTTACTTGTTAATATATTATAGTATATTATATATAGAGAGGAGAGAGAGAGGATAGATCGTAGATTTTTATATTTATATATATATATATATACTATATATATATTATATATTATTATATATATATATATCTAAAGGGAGAGGGAGGGAGAGAGAGAGAGCTCAGGAGAAATAATTATCCTTCTAAGTGTCGAGAGAGGGTGCTTGATGAATCTTAGGAGGGATGTGCTAATTTAGCTAACCATTAAGGGTGCCCTGTGTGCATGTGTGTGTGTGTGTGTCACGTAAACTCATGATAGATAGGCGTGCGGGTTGGTAAGTGTCATGACATTCGTTAACATAAATATATATCTATATATGTGTGTGTGTGAGAAACCAGATGGGATTTAATACTTGTATTTGATGGGTATTTCCTTGTAGATGGGAACCTTAACATTGAAGTGAAACAACATTTTAATCTTATCCATTGGACTCTCGAGATCACTATCATCGTTGGATTGAAGTGAGCCCTCAGGAAAGGGTTACAATGTGCTAAGAGTGGGGGGAGGCCGAAGCCTGGCTCCACTAGAAACACCAAAATAATTATAATGGAGATACATGGTTTTACCGTGAAGCTAAAGATTGGTGGGTCTTAGGCCAAAGAGGCCACGTGGATGAGATGACATCGACTTAACATCATCTCAAGTTGACATCATCACGATGTCATAGTGATTGCATCACATATCTCAAAGGAGTACAAGGTGTCATATGCTATGGGGAATACGCTGAGCACTGACAATCGAGATTAACGAAGAAGTCTCTGACAACTAATGGTATATTCTACATCTCGTGACCTCATGGATTCTAGGTCACTTCAGTGTATAAGGAAGGAAGAGTGAGATGACATGGCAGGGCCCGGGAAGACGTGGCTACCATGAAATACTACTATGATGATGGGGCAAGCCACATGGGCCACCCAATGAGTGACACATGGTAGCCTTACCGGCATGCATGATTAAAAAGGGTCAAATTTTAATGGTCATACATTTTGATTCATAGTTCGAATCATTATAAATTTTACATCACCAAAAATCTCTCAACAAGCCAGACATGATGGCGATGTTTATTTTGAGTTTTGAGGAAGTTGAAAATCATGAAAATTTTGTAACCTTGTTTCCTTAATGAGGCCTTGGAAGTTGGGTTAGGCCTAAGTAACACCTCTCACTCAACTTGGAAGGTACATGGGGTGGGAGGGAGTGTTACACTTTCATAGATCCCATTATTTGTTTCGTGGTTATTAAGGGTTTGAATGAGGTTTTGATACACTTTTTTCTCATAACTTTATCAATCTTATCAATTACTCCTTGAATATATGGGAGGTAGGCTTTTTGGGCATTATTGTCTTATGGATTGGTTTTGTAGGTTTGTGCCTTTCCTCTTGTCTTATTAAAGGCCTTCTTTATATCTTTTCCTTGTAACTAGTACTTCTGAAGAATTTTTTTAGGTGGCCTTGTGGCCTTTTTCTTTTTCAAACTACTCATCATTAGATATTCCCAAGCTGTTATGGCTAGTGTTTTCAAGACTCCAAACTTTTGCACGGGGTTTTGATGAGGGTTGGCATGTAAGTGGCTTATTTGCCTCTAGTTCCATGGTAAAAGATGAAGATTTATGGTTGGGGAGTAAAGTTGAGGGTGTGCAATAGGGATTGTGGGGGGTGGGCTTGAGGGTGTGTGATAGATGCCCACCCTTGCCAATACCCCCACCCTATTGGGATTAAAGGGTGTACTAGGAGGGAAATCCACTTGAGGATGAGTAGTTATCACACAAACTCACCTACCAGCCCCACCCTCCTGAGGTTGTTGGTGAAGGGGTGAGGTTGTGCAATAAATGCAGACAAACATGAAGGTGGAAGGTGAGGATGTTAATGTGTCCCCTAACCCTACCTTCATCCTCGTGGAGTGGGGTGGAGGGTGGTGGACATATGTGAAAAACATGTTGTGGGGGGTAAAGGTGTGAATTTGTCCCTTAGCTCCACTCTCATGAGGATGTAGGTGGGGGTGAGATATCATGGCAAACTTAAGTGTGGGGAGTGAGGATGTGAATATGTCCCTTAACCTCACCCACACGATGGTTGGAGTAGGCACTAAGGGTGTACATTTATCACACATCATTGCCTACCACTCGTAAGCCCCTCATGTGGGTGGGGATGGTAGGGTGAGAGTATGTACCAAGGTGGCTATGGTGTGTAAGGGCATGAATTTGTCACACACCCTCACTTGCCACTCTTACACGTCTTATGAGGTTACCATAAAAGATAAAAGTGTTTGGGCCCCTCGTGAAAATAAAGGTATACACTTGTGACACACTATAATCCTTCATAAAAATAGTCATTAACCCTTGATAACCCGCTTCTTGTGTTTCCCGTTGTGGGCAGGTCCCCAATTTGTGAGTAATAAAAACCAATGAGTACCCGCGATAAAGGATCTTCCTCGTACCCCCCCCCTATGAAAGTTTTTGTACATTGAAAACATTAAATCTGCGGTATTTTTGAAATAATTGCTTCAGGCCAATATTTGTGCCCCCAAACATAACCTAAAAGAATAAAAAAATATATCTCCTTAGGATTTAATTCATTTTATTTTTTATATTATTTTTAAATTTTAATATTAAAAAATATAATAGATATTTATATTTCAATATTATTATTATATTTTAGATAATAAATATTTTACAAATATCATATATTTATTTTTAATATTTTAATAAAGCATAGAATTCTTTAAAGAGTGACCCTATAATTTCATATCATTTTCATTAAAAAACACAAAATTGTTTGCTTATCGCATAACTTATACGACATTAAAGTAGAACATTTTGTCATTTTCTTCAAGATTTCGAAGAAACACTAACATGCTAACAATGTAATCATTTGAAGATCAGTGAACATGCATCTAAAACATATATATCGAAAATAGATAATATGAATACCTATGTGATAGAAAAATGGATAACATCAATATACAAAGTAGTGCATCTTAAAAAATAAATATATTAATAAATTTAATACAGTGAAAAAAGTATGATGGTAGAAAATAGATAATATGAATCCCTGTGTGATAGAAGAATGGATAACATCAATATACAAATTTTCATTTAAAAATAAATAAATAAATTTAAATAAGAAAATTATAGAATTTTGTATATTATATATTATATATATTGTGGGATGAGCGTTAATCTTAATTATAGTATAATGTTGGTTAATATTGTGGATGGATTTATTGGAAATTAAATTTTAAATAAATATAAAATTTAAAAATCACAATAAATTCTGCATTAAAATGATTTATTCAAGTTAATTGAACTAATCATATATATGATAAATTTTAATTCAATAAAAATTTTAAAATTTCATGTTGAAATAATTTGTTAAGTTGATTTAACAATGTGTAGATATTAAATTGAAAAAGAAATTGCAAGCAAGATAATTAAAACACTAAAATTACAAATAATGAAGAATAACATTGACAAAAAGCAAAGCAACCAAAAAGAATTTGAACTGTCAATAAGAAGTCATTAACCTCAAGTGCCATTAGGGAGTTGTAAGAGGGTCAAGCCTAAGGGATATCAATTCCACTCAAAAGGAACCAAAGAATCGCAACCCATGCAAAGGTGCGGGACTTGGAAGCCACATAGTATTCAAACAAAGAAAGGGGCTCTAAAATTAGAAAAAAACTAGTTGAAATCCACCAAAGATCATGTATCTGAAGGGTTAGAGGGAAAAATCTTTGAAGCCCTACAAAAAGTGTTGAGAAAAAGTAGGCCAAAAATAACCCACATCCACTAGCGTATCAAGCAATTATAAAACTAAAAGGCCCATGGAATACCCCACTGGAGAAACTCATCTCTAAGAGAAAATTCCATGTACTAAACATGAATCCATATCAGGCCCACTATCCACCACCATAAAAGAAAATCACCACAACCAACAAGCCCTCAAGAAAGAAGGAGAATGGGAGGAAAACCATAAATATACATACAAATAAAGGGATACCAAACACTCATTACCAAGCCCAAGAAACAAGGAGAAAGTCACAACTTTATCATACTTCTAATGAAGAACCCACAAGGGAAACTACATGCAACCCAAAAATCAATCTTTGAAAGCAAGAATGATGACATGTCATTGCTACAAACTCTCGTAGGGATTGAAATCAAGAGGGAGGCATGGTTAAGCAACAATGAACAAGGACACCAAAAGACTTGTACGTGAAATGCAAAGACAGCTAGAGTGAACACTAGCCACCACCTTCATAAGTGATTCTCATTCCACACACAAGCCTTCTAGTGTCCCTATTCTTTTTCAAGGTAGGGTTCATCATGAGTTCTCTGGTTCTAATCTAACTAAAGTTAAAATTTGGTTGAACCCCACAGGGACTATTATTGTTGGAAGTGCCACTCTCTATCCAGATATCCATAGAAAAAGAGGGGATATTCTTTGATATTTCCAAATGGAGAGCAAGTCAACCTCTAGCCACAATATTAAATAGTGGAACTCAACTAAATTTAAATTTAAGCAAGATTAGAACATTAATAAACTTTTCTTGCCCCATTAAACTAACCCATTAAAATATTAAACTTATATTTGTCTATTTATATAATACTATTACAAAAACACCAAGAATTTATCATAACTTCTAATTTTTTAAATGACAAAAAAATTGTCATTTTTTTTACAAAGAGTGGGGTGAAGTCTCTCTCTAGGAGGAATCTTCCTTAGTTGTTTACTTCCTCCTTTGTTTAAAATATTAGTATGTATAAATTATGTATATATTACTTATATTATTATACAAAATTATATTGACAATGATGATTAGCATCCACTAATTATTTGACTTTGAAAAAACAAGAAATTACTTGGATTTCATAAGCTTTTATTTCTATGCTTAAAAAGCATTGAGAGAGATGTTCCAAGACCACCATAGTTTTGTTGACTTAAAAGGTCAAGAAGTGATCTGGATTTAAACAGGAAGGCAACAAATTACAGAGATAACCATAAACACAAAGATGCAGTGGAAATAATACTTCATTTCATTAATGTAAAATACTGAAATATGCTTACAAACAGAAATGGAAATAAACTAGCAAGGGCGATGGTAACTAATCTCTAAGAAGAGATGAGGCAGCTACACGCCTCTGAACTATGTTACAATGAGGCTCAAAGGCCTATTTATTGTTGAGAAACAATGGAAAACCCTAAACATCCAAAAACCTAAACCTGGAAGATGAAACGCCAAACTGTGGGCCCCATTTGGGTAAATTGGTACATCAACTTCTCGAGGTCGTAACTTTGGCATACTATCTCCATTTGACGCGCACAATATCTCATTAGAAAGATCTATCCGACAACTACAACTTTGGGAAGAGCAACATGGGTCAAGGGACCCATGTTGCTCCTAGTTTTCCCAAAAAAACATTGTTTAGGGCCTCAAACAGCTCCGGAAGTTCAGGACCCGAAAAAACTGCTAAAAATAGTAAATTGTGCTACAATTAAGGAAACTGAAAAGCTGAAAGAAACAATGGTGGGGGTCCAAGTGGACTTGGCGGGTGGGCTACCAATATCCACCTGGATCATTCCTCCCCCCTTAGGAAGCAATGGTTCCCATTGCATTGAGTTCCTCCATGAGATGAGGAAACTTCTACTAAACTTGGTCCCTGGTGAGCCACTTGCCCTGGTGAAGGAGTTGGCCTACTTTGACAACTCGATACAGTTGGATATTCTGCTGACAAGTGTGCTTGATCTGTGTGTCCATGATCCGATCAGTTGCAGCTTGTTCCATGCAATCTGGATTTAACTCTGTGGGTGTGAGTTGTTCTGCAATGTCGGATGTGTCTAGTAATGGTGGAAAGTATGG
>APFE031221869.1:31778-43285 GCA_000404065.3 Pinus taeda
CTTTGGCAGGTTATCTTGGGTTGCCCCACCTTGGCTTTGTCCTTTATTCTGCGGTTTGGGGGTACCTTTCCCTTGTTTCGAATTTGAAAAGCCAAAGTCTCGCTTCTTCTGTTTAAACTTTTGCTCGACCTTGACGGCATATCGGTATGTCGTGTCGAGCGAGGAGATATTCAAGTATACTATTTCTTCCTGGATGTACTTGTGTAGGCAGCCATGGTATTTGAGTACCAAATGCTACTCTGAATCCTTGATACCCAACTTTGTGTGAAGGGTATGCAAAATATTGGTAAACTCCAGCACGTCTTGGTCCCTTCCCTGTCGCAGCGTGGTCCACTTTATGTATTGATCCTCATAGCTTCTGACAAGGTAGTACTGTTCCTTGATGGCATCCTGGAATGAATTCCAAGTGGGTGCGGCTAAAAATAGTGAGCTTGTACTTTCATCCTTCTGCTCGCAGTAGGTATCCCACCAATGCTTGACGTGGCAGGCTTCTTTGAGAAGAGCGAAAATGATCTTTTCCCGATTGGAAAAATCATGAATAGAAAAATAACCCTCTAGTAGATTTAACCATTTTTCAATGGCATCTGAGTCTATCTGACCCTCGAATATGGGGATTTCAAAATTAACTTGTACCTTAAATGGTGTAGCATTTCCAGAGTAGTCATTGGAAGCCGATGCGTCGCCCTTGGGTAGTCGTTGAAGGATTTGGGCAAAGTTGTCCATTATCGAGTTCTTTTGTCGCTCGAGGGCTTCTTCGAGCAAGATTTTGATAGGATCTCCTGCCCCCTTGTCTTTATTTTCATTCGCCATGGGAGGTCGTCGGGATTTGCGAGGCTGGTCTTGCAAAGGTTCGACCAACTCAAACCCTAACTCCTTATATCCCGACCTCGTTGGGGACATGTAAAGAAAACAGAGAAAAATCAGACCGCTCTGATACCACTAATCCGGATTTAAACAAGAACGAAGCAAATTACAGAGATAACCATAAACACAAAGATGCAGCGGAAATTATACTTCATTTCATTAATGTAAAATACTAAAATATGCTTACAAACAGAAATGGAAATAAACCAGCTAGGGCGATGGTAGCTTATCTCTGAGAAGAGATGTGGCGGCTACATGCCTTTGAACTATATTACAATGAGGCTCGAAGGCCTATTTATTGTTGAGAAACAATAGAAAACCCTAAGCATCCAAAAACCTAACCCTAGAAGATGAAACGCCAAATTGTGGGCCCCGTTTGGGTAAATTGGTACATCAAATTCCAAGGGTCATAAATTTGGCATACTATCTCTGTTTGATGTGCACAATATCTCGTTAGAAATATCTATCCGAGAACAACAACTTTGGGAAGAGCAACAAACGTCATTTAGGGCCTCAAAATGGCTCCGGAAGTTCAGGACCCAAAAAACTGCTAAAAATAGTAAAATGTGCTACAATTAAGGAAACTGAAAAGCTGAAAGAAACAATGGTGGGGGTCCAAGTGGAATTGGCGGGTGGCCACCAATATCCACCTGGATTAAGAAGGTTGATAGTGTGAAAAATATTTTAAAAATTAGATCAAATGTGAGTATAAGATGGACAACCTAGGAAAAAGTTATTTTCATCTTCAAACCCTTTTTTGTTGACTTAAAATGTCAAAAAGGTTGGTAGTGTGACAACTATTTTCAAAATTAGATCGAATGTGAGTATAATATGGACAATCTAAGGCAAAATTATTTTCATCTTTAACCCCTCTTAGTGTCACAAAGGTGACAAACTCTTTAATCCCATGGTGTTTTGGAAAGTGACCAACACCCAATTTAACAAAGAAACTCATGAAATTTTGTTCTTATTCTATCATTGTTTATTTTTCTTCTTGAAATTAGTCAAGACATATAGATATTTTTATTTTCAAGATTGGGGTTGATCGTCTCCTTATAATAGCTTAGTTTCTTTTTTCTCTCTAACTCTTGATCACCTCACAATTTCTCCTTAAATTTTTATGTTATAATATATTTAATATTATCCTTGCTCTACAAAATAATCTCCTCCTTTATCGTTAAATGGTCTAGCCAAGACTATGCATCCTTATGCCATCCCCACTTGAGTCGAAGATGGGGGTTTTAGCTATAGTTAAAAGCAATTTTAGGAAACCTCTTAGCTTCCACATTATTAAACTTCTTTTTATACATAAGACACATAGACATAGCCATGCTTTCAATGGGGGAAAGACTTGCGTGAATCAAGAGGATAAGGTAGGGAATATTTCCTTTAATCTTGAGATTATACGTAACAAATTGCTTTTGGATCTGTTTTATCTTCCTCCATGACTATCATGGGATATTGCAACCCCAAACCCCACATTCATATAAAATAATATGAGTGATGACAATCTGAAAGAGGAGTTGTTTTTTATTCCATATCCAAAGATTTGTTGACTTGCAACTGGTTTGAAGCCCATAATGAGCTTTCCATCCTCCATTTATCATGTTCTCAATGTTATAATTCAAGTTGAGCTTGTGATGGATATTGATTTCAAGATATTTGTATGAAGGAACTTCCTCCAACTTAGTGTTGTCATATATGAAAATATCATATATAATCTTTCTCGATTTAATTATCATGACTTTAGTTTTGTCAATCTTGGAGCGTAAATGTGGGAGAATTCTTAGTTGTTTGCAAAAATCGTAATAACTCCTTGCCAAAAAAACTATATCATAAGCCTAAATGAGAAGAGTTATGACTATCCAAATATACACAGGGCCAACACAATCTCCATCTTTTACACATTCTTCTAACTTATCAATACATATGACAAAACGAGTAAGAAATGAAAAAACACCCATACCTTTATATATGGTTAAAATTGAAAAAATATAAATATAAAACTGTATTATAATTTAACCAATTATAATAATGAATTTAAACTATAATATTAAAAAATACTCTAAAAATCAAATAAATAATCAAATAAATAATAAAAAAAAATAAATATTAATGGTTCGCTTTTACATATAATAATTCAAAAATAAAATACTTATAAGCCAATAATCAAAATCATTTCTATTTGCTTCCCTTTACTATCTATCGACTCTAAATTCACCTACAGTCCTTTAGTTTGGTTTACCCATTGAAAATCTTTCATTAATAATGATACATTTTCTAAAAATATATTATGCTTTTTCATATTTTAAAATTTCATAAAAAGTGTATTCCGTATGACCTCTTCCTTCAATTTGGCTATTTCTTAAGATTATATTCAATTAATATTTTTTCGAAAAAAATAGAATAAAAGATTATTTAATATTTAAAAAAAATTGTTAAAGGAGTTTTGAAATCATATTTTTTTATTTAAAATGGAAATTTTAATAAAATCTTTTTTTTGGTTTGAATTATTGGAGTTTTAACCTTAAATTGGTTGGTTTACATATTATTCTCATATAAATAATTTAGTTGCCTTATTTGAAACTTAATAAAATAAATATTAAATTTATATAAAATATTTTAATTTAGCATATTTTAGTATTAGCAAAATTTAGATTCTCAATTCATTAATATTGAGAACATTTAGAAAGATTTATATATTAATAGTTCATAAAGATCTCTAAATGAAGAGTTAACCAAATAGAATTATGAAAACAAGAAGAGTTAGAACAAATTTAATGGTTATTTTAGCAATTGACTTCTAGGTTAATGGGTGGAAAGTGGTATTTGCCTTTATGAGAACACCTTTGTTTAAAGTAACATCCTTAACAAGCGTGTCTTGTTCTCTCATCCAAGCTTAAATTATTGTTGATAAAAGCATCGTATTTGTAGTTACTTCAGCTTTATGAGGATTGGACTTTCCTTGGCCTCTTTGTTATCGATGTTTTTGCAATTGCCTCCTTCACATGCCAATATAAGCACACAATTTTAGCATACTCGACATCTCATCTTTTAAAGTGTTTAATGTTATGGATGACCATACTTAGCACAACATCAACCTCCTAGTCCAAACTAGTCTTTATTTCCTCATGACATTGGTTTCTAAAATCTATACTTGTTTCTTTGTGTTCTTATAATGGTGAACATGATAACCCTTTATTATTGATCTTAGCTTTTTATGCTTGCTTTTGTTCTGTTGAATCCTTCCACTTCTTTGTGTTCCACATTTGCAACTGAATTGGTCTCCACCTTCACTTCCAACCATACTCCTCCTTCTTGTTTTTAGAGCTTCAATATAGATCAATTATGATAACAAATAATCCTTCCTTCTTCCCACCTTGACCCTCTATAAGAGTTGAACTGTACTCGACATCTCATCTAAGCCTACAAATCTATCTAACCACTTGTGTTTTCATCTCAACTTGGAAGCAATACAAAAGGTATAAGAAGATTAAACCATCTCCCTGAATTTGTTTGAGATGTCATGAACTTTCTAGAACCAAATGCTAAGGTCTGTGCTAATTAATAATTACATAATGCGATCCTTCTCCATAAAAAGCAATAATGTCCAAGTGAATTACAGAATTACTCTATTAATCTCCCCTCGATATAATGTTTGCATATCTCAAATTTATATCCCTTACACCTCATCCAAAATTGGTGTATGCAAAGAAAAATAAATTTTACAATCACAACAACTTGATGATGAGCATCCCCGATGGGGGTGTGCACAGGATCCGAGAGGGGGCTTGGGGGAATGAGACCACCACCTCACCCACCCAATCATGATTAAATGAGGTTGGTGCAACACATTCTTGGCATGTTATCGCATGCAACCACCTAGATGTCATTAAATAGAAGAGTTGGGTCATTGTATTGTGTTTGTGTTTTTCTAGAGAAGGTGGAGGGTTATTGTAGGCGTGAGGTCGAGGAGCCAACCTCCCTGCTACTTACCCCTTCGACTGACTCCTATGTTGAGGTATTCTAGCCTAGTTTTGTAGGTGTGTTTCCTGCTTAGAGCTGGAGAAATGGAAGGAGGTGGGTTTCTTCAGTGGCAAGAAAGGAAATTGGTTGTTAAAGTTGGGTTTTGGTTGATGGAGTCCTGGTGCGGTTGGAGAGTTGCAAATCCGACGCCCTGTGTAAAGTTGGGGGAGGAAAATTCACAGTGGGTGCTGAGAAAATTGAGGAGGGTGAAGAATTTTAATCGCAGTGAGGCCAATCATTTGGTGGCTCTTGAGTTTGGTTTTGGACGTTTGTGTTGGCCTCAGATTGTGCTCTCGATCACTAGCAAGATAGTATCAGCCCTTCGACTTTGTAATTCTCAGTATTTTGCTTGCCTGTGTTAGCTCAGTTTGTGCCAACCTTATTGTTATCATGGTGTATATGCTCTTGTTGGATCTTCGACTTGGTATGTTTTGGGGAGGGAATTTTGAGTCTAGAATTATTATGGGCAATGGACATCTAATGTTGAGTTTGTGGCAGGGATTGACCATCATGTGCCCTCTATAATTTATGTAAGCTAGTGCAATTATCAATAGTTTGGCACTTTGTGGGGTTTGAGTTTTGTTGTCTATCTTTTAGCTATGGTTGTTGCAAGTTCCTCAGAGAGTAGAACCATTCCTGGGGTGTATGCATACAGGGATCCTATGTCTAGTACTATTTGTTTTATGTCTTGTGATGACATTGGTATTCGGTTGGTTCTGTCTCTTGGTTGGGTTCAATTTGGGTTCTTCTCTTGCCACTTCCCTGGTCATGGTCATTTTAGTTTTTGTGATAAGTGTTATCCCCTTTTGTCAACCATGATGCCCGGACAACACATGTAGTGCAGAAGGGGTGGAGGTGGAAGCAGTCCACCAAGTCAACGTAGGGCTTGGCTCTTCGCTCAGGACTCAGTTGCTACATACCTCAATGCAGCTCCTCTCTAGACAAGGAAAGAAATTAGGAAGCTAGAAACTCAGGCGAGAGTAGAGAGACAGTCTTTCTCCAATTCTAAGATCATGGATGAGGTCTCTTGATGGGTTATGAACCTTGGGCATACCAAGGAACAAAAAAAAAAAAAATCCAATTCTATGGACCTTTATTGGCAAATGAAGACTCTACTTGGTCTAGTTTTGAAAGAGAAATGGGTAGAACATTACAATGTGTTTGCATCACAGAAAAACATTAAGAGGATGTTGCAAAACCAACATTTCTGTAACCACCCCTCCCACATTTACCCAGTTTGACTAGCCTGCCAGTGTAAACTTGAGAGGAGGAGCTACTATGACATGACTCAACCTCCTAAGTACAATCAAGGAAGTGGAATCGACAAACTGAAACTTTACTGACCTTCCTAAGGAGTTACTGGACTCAGGAGATAAACATCCACTCCAGGTGCCTAATCCCTGAACTAGACTCTTTTTTACTAGCCTCGACTCCCAGTCACATGCACAAGCTTGCATTTGTGCAACTATAGGCCTCCATTCACATTCATAAGTCTGCAAGGTAGTGACTGCAGCCCTAATTTCCGAGTTTTGAGCCTGCAACCACGAGAGATTTTCCACCTTTTCAAGGCTAGTCTCCAGATCACTGCTCATAACTCAATGAGACTTTTCAAAACAATAAATGACACAAAGAAAAAGCCTTTAATTCAAAACTTGATCAAGGACTTGATCTAACCAAGCCTAACCATGACATACATTTCGAAAAACATATGTTAAACATGCAATCTACAGGTCATAAATGCATATCTGAACAATGGGGTCTGAAACTTATCTAAGATTCATCAAGAAGGTATAATGTCCTCTCATCTTAGCTACAATAACATTTGTTAGCTCATACATTCACTCACCAATCAATAAATAAAAAACTCATGACAAGAGACATAGAAGATACACATCATATGAACAACATATAATCATAAATTAACCAGCATGTAAACCATGGCAATTCAACCATAATATTGTCAACATATTGTCAACATATTGCTAACATATATACATGAATCAAAATAGAATAATAAATCTTATTACATATGAAATTACCAACCGAGTCATGGACTTCCAGGTATCACCCGACCATAGATTGGGTTGAACCAAATTCTTCTTTCAGCTAATCCCCCCCCCCGGCACCATATTCCAAGCATGAATATGGGACCTCATGGAATAAACCAAACCAAGGTTTCAAGAGGCCAATCTACCTCAACCCTCAACTAGTGATTCCACCTCACGGTCGAACATAACTAACACCAACCAGATTGGTTTCTACCCAAGTTGTCAAGGGCTCCAAAGCATTTGTTCTAACCTGACTCCAAGACTAGTAACTCAACACATAAGCGTCGGAGGGCTCCAGAGTGTGTGTCCAACCAAGGATCCAAGGCTAGTAACTCAACCCAACAAGGGCTCTAGAGCGTTTGTGCAACCAAGGCTTCCACGACTAGTAACTCAACCCAAGTTGTTCCAGGGCTTCCAAAGCGTTTGTCAAACCAAGGCTCCAAGAACTAGTAACTCAACACACATCCATAAGGAACATAAGCACCAATCAGAAAACAAATGGAAAAACCCACAACACCATGGTTATCCAAGAAATGACAAGGCTAGGAATAACCATTGTCACTTCAGCCAATCCTCCATACCAATGACAAATCATAACCAAATAACTACATGCATATACCATGCATGCCAAGACTACTAAGGAAATGAGACATGCAACTCAATACTTGCATATCAATCCCCTTGTAATTGTTGATCTCGTTGTTCCCTTGCATTTTCCTGCTTTCATTTGCCTTCTTTTTCCAAACCCAATGAAAACTAGAGTTCTCCAAGCATTCTCCAACAATGCTCCAAGATTTCTCTAAGTGTATAAGAGTATAAGAGAGAGCATAGGGAGAGAGCTCCAACATTGAACTAACAAAAAGCCATGAATTGATCCTCATAAGCCTTTTTATCATTGATGCCTCTATTTTCTTCAATTTCCTCTATTTTTCCTTCAATATGCCTCTCATGCAAACTTGTGACCTTTCATCTCTCTTTTCTCCTCTTTTCCTTTATTTTCATAAATAAGATTACAATTAATTCCTCTTTGTCTTTACCAATGCCTTTTCCAATTCCCTTATCCATAGTAAACCGAAAGTGACACCCACTAGGATGTTTTTCCCACCATTCATCTTGGAATACATGTTCCATGACCTTGTTCTTATTTTTTTTACATGGAAATCAACCAAGGCTGTTACAGAACCCCCCCACCCTTCGAGGAACACCATCCTCGGTGTTTTCTGACATCTATAAACCAACAACTACTAAAAATAATAACATACCGCCCATGGAGCCTTATAACACAACTCGTTGTAGTATTTACAATGACATCCTGTTGAAAACATGACAACATACCATTTGTAGAATTGAGGCTTATGTGATCCATAACAAGTATATGATAGAGGTTTCGGCGTAAATCACATATCAATCATTTGTCGACGCATTTCGACCCAACAAGTGTGGTTCATCATCAAGACAAGTTGAAGAACTAGATCATGGTTACATGATAAATAGAGAGAGAGAAGATCATCCATCGTCTATATTTGACTAGGAAATGACTATAATATACTAGGAAATGGCTATATTTTACTAGATTGGACCAAGGGACAGGGACAATGGTTGTATTTGACTTGACTCAACCAAGGGATAGGGATAGGGAGAATTAGTTTCAATAGGGTATCAGGGGTTCTTCTCCCTTTCATCTAGGGGACCACTTATTAGATTGCGAGGATCCTTAAGAGGCATGATGTTCCCTCTACCTTTAGACCCCTTAACACCATTCATAGCTCCCTTAGGTCAATAAAAGACCCTATTGACCCCAAGGACATGAAAGGCGTCTACGTTATTCCTTGTTCATGTGGGACCCCCTACATTGGTTAGACAGGGTGCTCCATTAATCAAAGGATTCACAAGCACTCAGCTGACATAAAACATGGGAGGACATGTTATTCCGCCTTGACAGAACATGCAAAAAAGACCAAACATCACATACGTATTGAGGAGGCATGTGTTATTGCCAAGATTGCCCCTTTTCATCGCCGGAAATTTAGGGATGCCATTGAAATTGAAAAGAGGTCGAGAAATCTCAATAGGGATAATGACTGGAAAATTAGCAGTTGATGGATCCCTGCGCTTTCTTCTTAGCCCGTCCCCCGGTCCCCGCCCCTTGTGTTGTCTTTTAGTAAGTTCGTCTCTGCTCTTCGATTTCTCGACGGTTTTTTTTTAGTAATCTTATTTATTTTTTCTAGTTACCTTCTAGATTAGAAATAAGAGCATATTGGTTTGATTTTATTATAATTCCTTTTTAATTAACCTAATTACTATTATTTATTTATAATAACTATTAATATTATTATTTGGTTCACATTATAACTATTATTTATTATTATTATCTAGTTAATATTATAAGTATTATAATATTAATAACTATTTTTCAATAACTATTAATAATCATTAACAATCTTTCTCCTAAGGGTTATAATTAGACACATTGGATTATTTAACTAACTACATTAGTTAATATTCTAATAAACCATTTAGTCCAAATACTATTAATACTACAATATTAAATTTTTATGCCTTTCAATTAAATGAGTTAATTATAAATATTATCTCCTTTCTCCTCGGGGTTGTAGTAGAAATGATTAAAAGCCATATTAGTTATTCTTTTAATAAACCTTTACTACTTATTCATTGATAGTATTAAGAGTTATAATTAAATAAATTGGGTTATTTAACTAAATAAGTTAGTTATTCTTCTAACAAATTATTATTTGACTTACTCCATATACTTTTAATATTATAATATTAATATTTGAGCCTTTAAATAAAATACAATTTAATTATAACTATTAACTTAACTAAGAATAATATATTCTTTCTCCTAAGGGTTAGTAGTTGAAATGATTAAAGGCTATCTTAGTTTTAATAATAAACCTTTATTATTTAATATGGTATTAAACTTTTTATCTATATAGAAATAATAATTAAATACGAATAATTGATAGTAATAAAAATAATATAACTAACTTATAAATTATCGAAACTAATTCTCCCTATCCCTATCCCTTGGTCGAGTCAAGTCAAATATAGCCATTGTCCCTGTCCCTTGGTCCAATCTATTCAAATATAGTCATTTCCTAGTCTATTATAGTCGTTTCCTAGTCAAATATAGTCATTGGATGATCTTCTCTCTGTCTATTTAACATGAAGCCATGACCTGGTTCTTCAACTTGTACTGATGATGAACCACACTTGTTGGTTCAAAACGCATCGACAAATGATTGATAATGTGATTTACGCTGAAACCCCTATAACATACCGTTTACTGAAGATTTATAACACAACTCATTATGATATTTAAAATAACAACCATATATACTCTCATGCACATTTGTTTCAACAAGCAAATAATCATAGTGCCTATGAAGCTTTATAAACACAACTCAATATAGTATTTACAATAATATACACATATGCACATTTTATCAACCAGCAAATAAAGGATATTATACATGCATCAGCAACAAGGGAATCCATGGGCTCACACCTCCACCCTCAGAGTAGTACCAGGATTCACCTCCTTCCCAAGAAGTCCAAAATTCACTGCCAAAATCAGAGTCTACATCCAATGTCCAATGCTACAATCCTTGCACTACTTGTTCTCTCTGTGAACAATTATCGGCTCATTGTTCTAAAGCACACTCCCAATGTGATTATGTTTCCATATGGAAATGATAATGACAAAACAAATTCATTCCCAACCTTCCTTTCTCTGCTACACAGTCCCTCAGGCAATCCAGTCACCCCCTTTTGTGTAGTCACTCACCTTCCAAGTTCCCTAGCATCCCCTTTCCCATGCAATCATCCCTTGGCAAGGTTTCCTCACATCGAAAGGTAAAAAAATCAAGGCATATCCCTGCCTCAAAATCATCACACCGGTCATAGCATGCTCATGGAAATCAATGGACACTAATGGGTACTAGTGTCCCACAACGACCCTGCTCCTAAAGTGCTTTACCAACATATTATTGCCTATTCCAATTCCTTTTAGTGTTGCTGCTAATGCTTGCAGTCAGTTTCAACCACCCTGTTAGTGTCAGTCTTTCCAGCCTTCTTCCAGTGATCAAATATGCTCTTACAAAGTGATTTTCAAGTGTCAAGGTCAAATTTTGTCATTTCAGTGAGTCTTCAAGCAAAATTTGGTCACTAGGCATTAGGTCTAGGGTTTACTCTCACTCTTTTCAAAGTTGTCCAAATGCCAATCTATGTCACTATTCAGCTGAGTCTATCATCATTCATAGGTTTTTCATTATCATCTCAGTGTCTAATGAGTCATTTTACACCTTGTTTATGCTTCAGTTTCGCCTAGGTAAGGTCATTTCCCTCTTCTAGGGTTTTGAAGGAAATTTCTCTTGGATGGTCAAATCATCGGCAAAACTTGTTTCCTGATGTTCATACACCTTCCCCTATCCTTAAAATACCTTACCAAATGCTTCCCATCACTGAGATTCCCCAAATTCCTCATTTTCGCACAAACCCTAGTTTCTAGCTACAACTTGGCAATTTTCTAGGTTGGGCTTGTGTTTT
>APFE031221869.1:44324-99905 GCA_000404065.3 Pinus taeda
CTAGATTTTAGTGATCAGTTTGGAATTGGTTGAAACAGCTCCTAGGATAGTGAGATCGACCCCTAGAGGCAAGGAAATATGTTAGCTTGCCTATATTATGTACTTTCTTAGTCATTTTCATGGTTGGACTTTTGAGGGAGAAAAGCTTCTATTGTATTACTCATTGTATCTCTGCAATTTTTGGCTAAGGAAGACCAGGGTTTTGCAGTCCTTTTTGGGATTCTTGTGGTTACATGTATTGATGGTGTGCTTATCTTTGTACTTTTAAGTTTGTTATGTGAATCATCTTCTTACTTTTTCTTCTGCAAATTAGGCAAATGAAGTGTTAAGGTAGAATTCATGGTTGCTATGCTCTGCCTTTAAGTTTGCTTAATATCAATGTTTTCAGCTGTTTAAGGATAAT
Source organism: Pinus taeda (assembly GCA_000404065.3). Lineage (NCBI taxonomy): Eukaryota > Viridiplantae > Streptophyta > Pinopsida > Pinales > Pinaceae > Pinus > Pinus taeda. The sequence continues at coordinate 44,728 of APFE031221869.1, forward strand.
TCAAGGTGATTGCTTGCTCTCCTTAGCTCCTCACCAGTCATTCTAATCCATCCAAATCTTTCAAAGGCATCAATACAGTCTCCTACCTCGCCCCAAAGAACCCCCTGCGAAAACTGTATCCAATCCCCGCACCCAAAATTGCCTTTCCCCAATTTTCCACCAAAACCCTAAAATCCCAAATCAAACCGTTTTATCAGTTTACTAGCCTAAAATCAGTGTTCTTTATTGGTTGTCTCAGCCCGTTGAAGACCTTTTTCCGAGATAAACCGGAGAGAGCACTCTCCTGCCCCGTAGGGCTAGCTACGAGGCTAAGTGGTTTGATGTTGCCTTGGAGTTTACCTTTTTCAGCCTGAGGTGAAATTTCAAGCGCTAACACACCCAACCCAGGCATTTTCCATGTTTTCCTGTACCAAGCACATAATTTCCATTAGATTCAAAATGAATTGAAATAAATTTAAATCATACCTCATTGTTGGCTCGTCAATAAGGTACACTTGCAATTTTGTTTACTTATCACAACAAGTCAAACTAGCTCTTTTATCAAATCATTGGGTATAAACATATCACATCCAGTTAGTTCAAAACAGAACCATCATAAATCATAATCATAGATCACATGTAACCATCATAAATCATAATTATAGATCACATGCATAATTAAAAACTAAAATAAAATACGGATACTTATTCTTCAATCATTTCTTTGCTTCTAACTTTATTCTTGTCATTTTCATAAACACACATTGAATTGGTTGCCAAACTTGACAAGCTCCCAATGACTTCTCTTCTCTTCATTCACATACACATACACAAAGTGTACATCACACACATTCACCCACATATGATGTACAACACAACATAATACATGCACCTACACTTGACATACAACACATACACCTACACCCGACATACCATACATACACCTACACTCGACGTACAACACAACAAATACACCTACACCCAGTGTACAACACAACACATACACCTACACCCGGTATACAACACGACTCATACACCTACACCCAGTGTACAACACCACCATACACCTACACATGGTGTACAACACAATACATATACGTACACTAAGTGTACAACACAACACATACAACTACACTCGATTGACAACACAATACATATATATACACATCGTACAATACCACGAATACACATGTTGCGACACAACGACTACACAATACTTGTAACATAGTACCACATATACATAACACAACATGTACAACATGCACATAATACCACATGTACAACAATCTTACATGTACAACATATACACAGGGCCACATGTACGCAACACCACCTGCACAATGTGTACAAAACACCACATGTACAGAACACCACTTGCATAAGGTGTACACAACACCACCTGCACAAGGTGTACACAACATCACATGTACACATTACCACCTAAACAACGTGTACACAACACCACTTGTACAACATATACACTACACCGTGCACACACAACACCACATGTACAACATGTACATAACACCACATGTACACAACACCGAATGTACAACACGTACATGACACCATATATACACAACATCGTGTGTATAATGAACATTGCATATACAACATGTACACCGCACCATTTGTACGCAACACCACATATACCAAACGTACACAACACCATCTGTACCCAGCACCGCATATGCAACATGCACACAACATTATATGTACACAATATCGCATATGCAACATGCACACAACACCATACGTACACAATATTGCATATGCTACATGTACACAACACCAATATTGCACATCCAAAGACCATATTGTCCTTACCAAGAAACCTCGCTTCTAGTGTCTTATCCATGCTTGTCCTAGCATGTTGCAGATCACACTGCTTTCATTTCACCGATGTATCCTTTAGTATCACCTATCCATAACATAAACATAGAAATAATATAATCACACAATATCAATTCATTTCCATGTGATACTGACCTCAGAAATTTGTCAGGGCTACTCTTCCCACTTGATTCCTCATAAACTAGGAACCTCTTCATGTCATTCACATGTATAAGCATCCATTCCTCCACAAGAATGATCCCTAACGATCCCGTCAGACAATGACATACATAGATACATATATACATATAAACATTAACATAAAACAACCATGATCCCTGACGACCCTATCAGGCAAGGACATACACACATAGATGTATACATATAACATTGGCATAAAACACTCATGATCCTTGACAACCTTCTTAGACAATGGCATACATACATACATGTATACATATATAGACATAAACATAATAATGATCACAACATAATTACAAGATATTACAAGGTCTAGGTTACGAGAACTCCCTTAATTCATGCACAAAATGCAGAACATTGAAATAATAGTCCCCAACATAGCTAAGGCATCTGACACCTCAAATCCATTTACTTTATCTTTCCTTGTACCTTTCTCGTGAATCTCTTACCATCGTCCATTTATCCCAATGGACCCAACCAATCCAACTAACTGCCATATTCTTGCCTTCAACTACCCTAATACATGCATCAGGCTTTATCAGAGTCTTACATTACCTATTGGGTACCACACAGTTTCCCCGAGACCAATTAACATTCCTTGTTCCCTAACCAATGCCCAATACCATCAAAACATAAGAGGAAAGACCAAGAAACACACAAGAAGAAAACCATGAAAGACTAATAACAATACAACACCACAAACAAAATGGCATGGCCATGCACCAAACATAAACAAAAATACAAATCAAGCACAAACAAATCACAAAGAACCGAAAGTACGAAACTAGCAACAAACACCATGACTCAAACCCATGAGTTCCTAATGCTTCAAAGGGAAAGCTCAACCTAAGTCTTCTTCAAGATTTCATGACAATCTCTTTTTCCAAGCAATCCCCTACATCGTACTACCATAAGCACACAACTATCAGTGCATATATAATACAATAATATATCGATTACCTAACCTTGTTGTGTGAGGCACACTGCCTTGTAACTAAACACTTACATATACCATCTCACAAGGGACTTCAATTCCTTTATGATCTAGCCATAACTGAAAACCAACTATTATACCCGTCAAATACATGTTCTATTGAAAATGGCAATAAGAAACTCCCGATTTAATTTCCCCTTGAATTAAAGTAGTAGAAAATTGTAATTTCATATCACAAGACAACAAGAATAAGTTAAATAAGTTAGTTTCACATATTTGGCTCAATTAATTAGAGTTGAGGGCCTAAGTTGATTCATGTAGAGTGATTCCTAAATTTTAGGAGCCTAGTGTGAGTTTAATTTGGGTTGTAATAGTTTAATTCAGCTAAACTAAGTTAAAGTCAATTAAACTAGTTCCAACTGCTAGAGGAACTAGTAGGAGGTCTAGCAGTGGGGTACTAAGTTAAAGTAAATTAAACTAGTTCCAACTGTTAGAGGAACTAGTAGGAGGTCTAGCAGTGGGGTGCAAATTCATGTGTTCAACTAGTTAACTGATAAATCAACCATAATTAACTCATGCATGCATGAAATTCGAGTTACCCATTTGAGATTGGAGTTCAAGGGTAGTGTACTATCAGTTGTATAAAATTTCGAGTTGTACAGGTGGTGCATGCAGTCAGAGAAGGGCATATTGGGATTGCGCAATTCTAACTGGGAAATTCCCTAATTAATAGGGGGGTAATTCCCTAGGAAACAATGCAAGGAAATAGGGGCTTGGGAAAGCAGGAAATTGGTTAAGTATTAACCAGAGGCAGCTTGTGAAGCACTGAGATAGATTATACTTGTGCAAAGATTGTTCAGGCTTGAACAAGCATTGCATTTCTTCTCTATTTTATGATCTAATGCAATACAGATAGGAAGAGGCTTTGAGAAATAAGCTTTCCCCTTAGATAAATCACTGAGCATGTGTGATTTAATCTTATCTCATGTTTACGTTATGATTTCTTGATCATTTAATTGTTTCCGTTGATGAGTATATTAGATTCAGGTCTTTTGTTTTAGCAAATTACATAAGCAATTTGAATCTACAAGGAATTTCTACATGGTATCAGACCTAGATTTGTAGAAATTTATAAATGGTATCAGAGTTGGAATCATTGTAGAACAAAGATTTCGAACTTGTAATTGCAAGAGGTTCAAATTTGCAAATCAAGGCTGCAGGTTTTCTTCATGACTGAGAAGATGGCTTTCTATGGATTGAGACTCGAGTATACCCTTGAGGGAAGCTCAAATTATGTTACTTGGAAGGACCACATGGAGGCAGTGTTGGAAGATAATGGCCTGAAGGAATTCATTGATAATGATATCAAGAAACCGACAACAGTTGATGCTCAAAATTTAGCAGATTGGAAGAAGTGTGTAGCTAGAGCTAGGAGGATCATCCTGGAGGGTGTGAGAGACCACATAGTCTTGAAACTACATGGAAAAGAGACTCCCCTTGTTATGTGGAAGAATCTTAATGAGCTATTCAGTAATAGAAATGAAGCTAAGGAACTTGAACTGGTGAAGAAATTGAGGATTGAATACAAAGGGTATGAAGTAGTCTTCTGATATGGGAAGGCCTGCCTTAAGCATCTTGCTTCATGTCAAATCAAGCAATTTGGTGTTAGGATCGATAGACTCTACACATTAGAGGAAGATGGATGCACAAACTTGAGGAGAAAGGCAGGGATTAGAGATATTGTGGTTGAGAGGGAGCATGATTTAGCTCTCAAGAGGAAGCCTCAACCATTTGGAAGTTGGGATAACTAAGAGGATGATGATGACGAGGACCACTTAGAGACCTCAAGTAGGAGGAGTGTTTGAGAAAAGTGGGCAGAGGGAGCACATGCAACCATACCTCCAAGTGTGAGGTGAGGCGATGTGAAGCAATAGTCCCAGGAGCTGCAGAAATTTGGGCAGGTTCCATTGAGGTGTTTTTGTCTCATGGATCATTAACTTGCTACGAGGGGCCCATAATATTCAGTAGCAGGAGGATCAATGTCTGTCAAATACTGAGAATTCCAGAGTAGTGTTGAAAATAGAGTAGAAGGTTCAGTAGCAGAGTCAACAGCAACACAATTTTCCCAGTAGATAGTTACAGATTGATTCAATGATTTTTTATTTTTATTTTTATTCTCAGTTGTAGATGTTGCAGTAGCAGCAACAATAGTAAGAGGTTTTGCATGCAATACATTCCAAAAGTGTTGGATCAGTTTAGATGTGAATCTCTCTCTTGTTGAGAGGGAGTGTTGAAAATGAAAACAAGAAAATCCTTATTTAATTTTCCCTTGAATTAAATTAGGAGAAAATTGTAATTCCACATCACAAGACAACGAGAATGAGTTAGCTAACTTAGATTCAATTGGTTGGCTCAATTAATTTGATTTGAGGGCCTAACTTGAGTCATGTAGAGTGGTTCCTAAATTTTAGGAGCCTATGGTGAGTTTAATTTGAGTTGTAATAGTTTAATTCAATTAAACTGAGTTAAAGTCGATTAAACTAGTTCCAACTGTCGGAGGAACTAGTAGGAGGTCTAGCCATGGGGTGCAACTTCATGTGTTCAACTAGTTAACTAATAAAACAACCATAATTAACTCATGCATGCACGAAATTCAAGTTACCAAGTTGATATTGGAGTTCAAGGGCAGTGTACTATCAATTGTATAATATTCCGAGTTGTACAGGTGGTGCATGCAGTCAAAGAAGGGCCTATTGGGATTGCGCAATTATAATTGGGAATTTCCCTAATTCATAGGTGGCTAATTCCCTAGGAAAAAATGCAAGGAAATAGGGGCTTGGGCAGATAGGAATTTGGTTAAGTATTGACCAGAGACAGCTTGTGAAGCAGTGAGATAGATTATACTTATGTAGAGATTGTTCAGGCTTGAACAAGCATTGCATTTCTTCTCTATTTTCTGATCTAATGCAATACATATAGGAAGGGGTTTGAGCAGCAAGATTTCCCCTTAGATAAATCTCTGAGCATATGTGATTGAATCTTGTCTCATTTTTATGTTGTTATTTCTCGATTGCTTAATTGTTTTCACTGATTAGTAGAGTAGATTCAAGTCTTTTGTTTTAGCAAATTACATAAGCAATTTGAATCTACAAGGAATTTCTACATGTCCATGAGTATAGTATATATCCACATAATATAAAACAAAACCAAGGTTAGGAAGACTCCATGTATTCATGCAAAGTGCTCATTAATTTGAAATTGAGATTTCCAAACATAGCCAAAGGAATTCTCACCCAATTCCTTTTTTTTACCTCTTTACCCTACTGCAATTGAGTCTTCTCAGGTGTTATCACATCACCCAATTGTTAGTTGTATAAACAAATCAATTGTTACCATGTCACTCTAATGCCAAGCATGTTTCCCTACAATTGTTCACACATGTTGGTCACACGTTCCAAGGATCAAGACATCATGTCTCTTAATTTGAAATTAACCTTTACCAAGACTACAACCATGTCATAATCAACTCATAGTAATTAATCATAACAATACAACTAGTATCCACTTGCACTCATCTGCATATCAGTTGTCTCAACACATATTAAGTCAGTACAACCTTCTTAAAACAAGATCATTCCTTCCTCGATTCTTATAGACACATGATCATATCATGCACTTAATCAAACAATCAAATAACTTGTAAACATATTAGGTTAGATAAACCAAATAGATGATATAATCAAACTCATACCTCAATATATCTCAGGGGAGGCTATCACATCTGCACAAGGTAGGATAGATTAGTACGACACAATATCACAAATATATCGGCTCAAACCTAAGTATTATAACCATATCCATCTACATATGTCGATCCAGATTAGCACGATACATATAACATCAAGATCTTAAATGAAATTACTATAATCATCATGCATATGACCACAATGCATATAACAACAAGTTACTAACATTCATGACTATCTGACACGTGCATATGACCACACTGATCAACTAGCATCTATCTTGCATGTAACCACAACAACAATAGAATGATAGGAATGCACATAACCACAAGGAAGATAACAACCATTAACCATCATACCTGCATGCCAAACACACAATACCCGTAGGACGATTTGTTGTTATCCCAAGGTCTAAAGTTGCAACCTCACTCTAATAATTTTCACTCCTGCTCCATCTCGACAAAAATGCCAGCCTCATAACATATCAACAACATCATAGACTACATAATGACCACCAAAATGCACGCATAACAAACACATAGACAACTAACATGCATGCATGACCAACACTTTTCGTCCATCTAGTCTAAGTGTTTGAACCTGGAAGCTTTGATACCATTTTGCAACCACTTGTCCCACATTTAACCAGTTTCACTGCCCTACCAGGGTAAACATGAGAGGAGGAGCTATTATGAAATGACTCAACCCCCTAAGTATAGTTAAGGAAGCGAAATTGACAAACCGAAACTTTATTGACCTTCCTCAAGAGTTACGAGATCCCTAAGAGCTAAACATCCACTCCCTATGCCCAATCCCTAAGCTAGACTGTTTTTTATTGACTTGGACTCCCAATCACATGCACAATCCTACATCCATGCAACTTTAGGCCTCCATTCACATGCATAAGTATGCAAGGTAGCGACTACAGTCCCAATTTCCTAGTTTTGAGCCTACAACCATGAGATCTGTACCACCTTTTCAGGGCTAGTCTCCAAATCACTGCTTAGAACTTAATAAGACTTTCCAAAAAAATAAATGACTAAAAAATAAAGTCTCTAATACAAAAATTGATCAAGGAATTGACCTAACTAAAACTAACCATAACAAACATTTTGTCAAACATATGGCAACCATGTAATCTACAGGTCATAAATGCATATTTGAACAACGGGATCTGACTTATCTGAGGTTCATCAAGAAGGTATAATGCCCACTCATAGTAGCTGCAATAATATTTGTTAGCCCATAAATTCACTGACCAATCAATAGATAAACAAATCATGACAATAGCCATATAAGATACACATCATATGAACAACATATAATCAGAAATTAACTAGCATGTAAACCATGGCAACTCAGCCATAATATCACCAACATATTGCCAACATATATACATGAATCACAATAGAAGAATAACTCTTATTACATATGAAATTACCAACCAAGTCAGGGACTTTCACGTACCACCCGACCATACATTGGGTTGAACCAAATATCTCTTTCATCTAATCACCCCTGTGTGTGGGATCTCATGGAATAAACCAAACCAGGGCTTCCAGAGGCCAACTACCTCAATCCTCAACCAGGGATTCCACCTCATGGTCGGACATCACTAACACCAACCAAATCGGTCTCTACCCAAGCTGTTAAGGGCTCTAGACTGTTTGTTCCAACCCGACTCCAGGACTAGTAACTCAACCCACAACTGTCGCATGGCTCCAGAGTGTTTGTCCAACCAAGGATTCAAGACTAGGAATTCAACCCACCAAGGGCTCTAGAGTGTTTCTTCAGCCAAGAATTACAGGACTAGTAACTCAACCTAACTTGTTCTAGGCAATTCCAAAGCGTTTGTCCAATTAAGGCTCCAGGAACTAGTAACTCAACCCACAACCATAACGAACATGAACATCAATATTTTTTGTTGTTGGAAAAACCCACAACACCATGACTATCCAGGAAATGGCAAGGCTAGGCAAGACCATTGTCAATCCAGGCAATCCTCCATAACAATGACAAATCATAACCAAATAACCACATGCATATACCATGCATGCCAATACTAGCAAGGAAATCATACATGCAACTTGATACCTGCAAAGCAATCATGTTGTAGATGTTGATCTCATTGTTCCCTTGCGTTTTCCCACTTTCCTTTGCCTTCTTTTTCCAAATCTAATGGAAACTAAATTGCTCCAAGCATGCTCCAACAATGCTCCAAGGCTTCTCTAAGTGTGTAGGAGTATGAGAGAGAGAATAGAGAGAGAGCTCCAAAAACAAACTGACAAAAGATTAAACTGACAAAAAGCCATGAACTGATTCTCCGAAGCCTTTTTATCATTAAGGCCTCTATTTTCTTCAATTTCATTTATTTTTCCTTCAATATCCCTCTCGTACAAACATGTGACCTTTCATCTCCTTTTTCTCATATTTTCCTTTATTTTAAAAAATAAAATGTCAATTAATGCCCCTTTACCTTTACCAATTCCCTTAGCCCTAATAAACCGAAAGCGACACCCACTATGATGTTTTACCCAACATTCAACTCGGAATACATGTCCCATGACCTTAGTCTTATTTTTTTTTACATGGAAAATCATCTAGATTGTTATAGTTTCACTATGGACAAGATTGACTCAAGATTGGCTCATGTTGAAGGAAACCTACTTTGTTATTTAAACATTGATGCTCCTCTTGGATCGAGTGCGAGGGACCTTGTATTTCTTCCTTTGATTGTTAATGGTGTTTATTTATGTTGGTTGTCAATGGTATTATGTTATGTTTTGTAATAGTTCACCAGTAAGTGTAGTCTTTAGTATTGGATGATCAGTTGGAGAATACATTTTGTATTTTGTAATATGTATTTAGTAGAAAGAGCATGAATCACCGAACATCTCCAAGAGTTAATAGGATTCTCCTTTGTGATATGATTAGTTCAATGATGTAATATCTAAGTTTTTTCTATTAATATGAAGTTCTTAAATTTCAAGACAACAAAGGCTAACGTACATTCACAATTGAGCATGGGTATCGGCGTCAAATTTGATTGTTTAACCATCAATTTGCATGACATTCCTCTTTAGGGTTTATGCATTATTCAATTGTTTTTATGCGTATTTAATATAAGTGGAATTTAAATATTATTCTTTTTATTTTTTCCAAAAAGACTTTCTGATATAATTTTGTTTTTTAGAATTTATATATTCTTTTATGTGATTCTATCGAAGACTTTGCTTATTTCTATTTATTTAATTATATTTATATGTTATAATAAACTCTATTTATATATATATATATATATTAATATATTATATATATATATATATATATATATATATATATATATATATACTATTATAATTATTAAATTGTGTTTAATAATTTTTAATGTTTTTAGACAAAATTGATTGGAAATATGTTTGGAAAACTAAATAGAATTTTAAATTATGTTTCTAATTAATCATTTTTGTATTGTCTTTTTTGGAATATTCATCATTTTAAATTATAATATAATAATAATTCATTTACATTTACAATTTGTTATGTTTTTTAATTACTATAAAGATTTTTTCATTGAATAATTTGATTACTTAATTTACGGAAGTGTACCTACTATATCCTCTTCTAGATTTGAATTAACCTTGTAACTTTAAATAAGCAAATGTATATCATTAATCATTGCACCGAGAGGCACTTTTAAACCCAGTATGGGGGGAGATATGCAGGCGTTAGATGTTAGATGTGTAGGCGTTAGGCGTTAGATGTTTAGTCAATATTTTTTAAATGTCTAATCATAAGTATATATAGGAGTAGTCTAACTTATAGACGAAATACCCTTTTCACCGGAATTCATCAAAATTCAGCAATACAATTTCAAGATTTTTTGTTATTTAAAATAAGTTTTTGAATGCATAAATAGATTTAGCACCCTGAAAAATCTCTAGGACACTCAAATTATGTAGATTAAACAATTTAAACTCAAGTTTTTAAAAATCTCTAACTGATTTTGATTAAAATTAAATGGAAAAAATATTGTGAAAAAAATCATTTCGTCTATAAGTTAAACTACACCATTATATATATGTTATGTTATGTAAGCATTTAGACTTGATCAATATATAAATAAATAAATAAAATAAAAAAATAATAATAATTATTAAATTAAAATTGAGAAAATAGTAAATTTACAGAGGGATATATTTTGGGCTCCAAATTTTCACAACCCATCGTATTCTTCTCTAATGGTCAAATTATATTAATTTAAATAAATAAATTTTAAAAAATAAAATATTAAAATTAATGATTAAATGAAATTGAGATAAAAACAATAATTTATGGATGGAGTTTTTGGACTCCAAGTTTTCACAACTCGTGGTATTTTTGTGTAACGGTCGAATTACAAAAAAAAATTAAAATTAATAATTGCGTTGCTCTCCGACCTATTATGATAGTGATGTTGTAATGTAATGTTTATCATTTTGACTGTAAAAATAAAATAAAATTACAAAAATAAAATAAAATAAAAATATTAATCTAGCATAAACATTTTAACTTGGTCAAAATACAATAGAAATAAATAACAAAATAACAAAATAAAAATAATCTTGTAAAAAATATGGCCCATGGTATTGAGAACCCATGGTATTCATGTGGAATGTAGTCAATTTAAAGAGAGAAATTAAACCAACGTAGATCTATCTTAACCTAGGATCTACCAAGTGCCAAGAGGGAACACATTTCTCTAATATGCAAAGCTTTTATATGAAAAGAGATTTGATCCGTCTCGGCACTTGGTAGGTCTGGAGTTTAAATAAAATTGAGATAAAGTAGTAAATAAAATTGAGATAAAGTAGTAAATTTATGGATGGAGGTTTTAGGGCTTCAGGTTTTCACAACCCATGGTTTTGTCCATAGTATTCTTCTCCAATGATCAAATTATATATATATATATATATATATAATTGAGATAAAATAGTAAATTTACGGATGGAGGTTTTTGTGCTTTAGGTTTTCACAACTCATGGTTTTTCCCATGGTATTCTTCTCGAATGTAGCTTATTTAAAGGTATTAATTGCTAATATGAGACATTCATTACAACAAAATCTTTTAGTGATATCAAAGTAAATCCTAATTTCCACCACAAATATCAGAACCTTAAGCATTTTTCATATCCGATTTGGCAAAGAAAACAACTAGATAAAGACAAACTACACAAAGACTTTATAGCTCTACAGATGCATGTCTTCCAGGTAAAACTTAGGAAAAACAACCCTGCTTACTTTGTTACACAACCTTTACACTACACAAAGACTTTATAGCTCTATGGATGCATGTCTTCCAGGTAAAACTTAGGGAAAATAATCATGCTCACTTTTTCTACACAACTTTCAAAGATTATATATTTCCAGTTTGTTTTGTATGTAAAAAAATAAAATATGATGCATGCATTCCTACATTTTATTAATATTTTTTTGTTTGCATTAAAATTTATTGGAGTTGCTCAGTTTAGACTATGTCAATTGTTGGATTTAACCTCCTTATGAAAATTCATTGGAATATGTCTCTTTGATGTTCATAACAACTTAGTTTAAATACAATAGTTATTGATTTTTACTTAGGAGTTTGTATGATAACATTACAAATAGAATTAAACCAAAGATAGCTAATATCCTTAGCTCCAACAAAAATAGAGGTGTGTATTCTTATTGGGTTTTACAATATATCATATGAGCTTATTGGATTTTATTGTCTAACCAACAACGATATATATATATATATATATATATATATATATATTATTATAATATTAATATATATATATATATATATATATATATATTATATATATATAATATATATAGATCCATCTTAGCTCCAGATCTATCAAGCGTTGAGAGGGATTAAATCTTCAAAGTGCAATTCGTCCTTCACTATGGGACCAAAATTTCTACTATTTGACCAGATTTCAAAAGGATTGATCAACGTTGGATTTTTTTGACTTGACCTTGGTTGGAGGAGACTTGGAGGAGGATTGACTTGGATATTTGTGGCGATTTTGGTTTTGGGTCATGGATATCTCATTTTGATATGATTCTATAAGAGAAGGATTTTTTGGGTTTTCCCTTGGCTTGGAGCCTAATTTCTTGTTTTCTTTGTATTTTTGTGATCTCTATGCTTTGAAGTTTTGTATAATTGCTTGATGAAGAGAACATAAATTAATAAGAAGACAACTAACATTTACAAGTAATTATCAAGAAATAGGAATCAAGTTTTACTCTATCCAACACTTGGTTTCTCAATGCATAGGTGTGTCTATTTTGGAATAGGGTTTCCATATTTTATTATTATTATTATTATTATTAATTATTTGGTGGATAGTAGGGATTTAACCTCCACAAAATATTCTATAATATTCGTAATAGTAGTCACAGATCAAAGGTGGAGATTTATTTCAAAAGTAGTTATGCTCTTTTTTCCCTTTTAATTAAATTGATTAATTAAAAAAATGTCATATGAACACGAGTTATGATTTTTTGGGCATGTGGTATTACTAAGTCGCAGTATTGGCCCATGGTATCATAAAAAATCCTATTTATAGGCTAAGAATCTCTATGGTAAAGTGGGATGAATCTTCATAGTTAAGAATCTAGTCACAATTTTTTTATTAAATGTATTTATGTTTAACTTATATATTATATATAACCCCGTTGAAAAATTGGTAACTAGATACTCCTAGGGATTGGGGATAATGACCAATAATCAGACGGGGTTGTATGGCTTATTGCTAGGTTTGATTTTGGCTAAGGATATATAGCTTCCAAATATCATCATCCTAGGGGATTCTTTTATTATGATCCAACATTTGTAGAAAGGTTCTTAGCCAAAGGAAAACCATCTCAGGATTTTGTTACAAAGAGTATCAAGGATTCTGGATGACTTCCTACAAAAATTCTTCTACCATGTCCATAGACATCAGAAAACTAAAGTGGATAATCAATCCAATCATGCCCATCTTCTCACAATGAGGCAAATAGATATTAATGGAACTCAGGGGTGTCGAGGCATATCTTGACCCCTCCCTCCTTTTCTCTAAGCATATTTTCATGATACGAGATCTTTGTTATAACCCTTTATCCCTATGTTTCAAATATTTCAATGGTATCTTTGCAATAAAAGGAGGGCATTCCTGGCTTGGTGTAGTGGCATTATTTACCACAATGATGCATGCAATAGAGGTTAAATCGACATTCCCACATGCTTTATGTAAAAGGAGTTGGTGGCGGCCTAATCATGACACATGAATCCCACCTCAGTTGGCGTTTATTTCTATGGATTCAACATTTATGAATTGTAATAGTGACATTCAAAGTGAGGCATGTGGGATGTCCTCTCTGTTGTTTAAAATAATGTCTCTTTGTCAACCCATATCTCATAAAATTCCCCTTTCATTCCAATTCAGACTTGGTTTTGTTGGTGGTTGAGGAGTTTCATACTGTCCTACAAGTGCCCTATGGAATTCTCTTCATCTCCACTAGGATGCTTGTTAGACTGGCATTATCATAGCAATTTCAATATCGCAGAGCATTTTAGCAAATATTCCTACTTTTGGAACATTAGAAGGGTCCTCCTAGATATAATTTATTATGCCCAAGCTTCCAAAATCCTCAACATAAATTCAATCTCTTCGCTCAATCTCCCTCATCCACAAATATGCTTCTCCTTCCTGCCTGATAGTCATGTTCGTTCTTCTCAATTGATGTAAAATTTGTCTACTATGCACCTCAATCTCCTCCCCTACTTTTCGAAATTTCACACTATGGTCATCTATAATTTTTTTCAACCTTTCAAATTCCCTTCTATTGCTTCCTGTGGGTGCATCCATATGGTTTGGAATTTTGTTGGCTATATTGGTCATATTGGATAGTCACCCTTTAGATCCTACAAGCTTAAGTGGGTGGTCCTTCTCTTGATAGTTGGTGGTCGTTCTTATTTCCCATCTATTTTATTTGAGCCCTCTTCATGTGTGTTGTTGTTGTCACTAGTCCATACTCTATTTTCCCTCCTTCTAAGTTGCATTGGTTTCTTTAGAGTGCGCTAAGGAATTATTGGCTACCTCCTTTCCATCGGGCTACAATCTCGGCATGAAATGGAAAAAATTTTGGAGCTAGGGGTGAGAATTGGTGCAACCACTGCACCCAATAATTTGAATCCGTACAATTGAACATCTTGGACACTAATTTGAAATTACATGAATAAATGAAGACCATTACCATTCTAATGGAGGACATTTAGGACCTAAAAGGCAAGTTGGCCCATTACATTGATGAGATGGATGCTCTTCATCAACAAGTTAAAGGTCCATAAATTCAACTCTTTGTCAACGAAAGTCACAACTCAGATTCAAGCTCCTTTAATAGGCATAAACATCATTCTCTTTCCAACCTTAGCCAACCTATGAAAGAGGAAACCCATTCTAATGTTTGTTGTACTCTAAATGCAAGCGTGCTCTATTGCTTGGCCAATTTTGTAAGCTCTACTCCTTCAGTCACACATTAGCATCTCTAGATAGTTTTTTGGTGATATCAGTAATCTCCCCTTAGAGGATCAACTCTCAAAAGCATTCATGCAATCTTGTAACTATTTCCCAAGTAGTTTTTGTGTCTAAGCACAAATTTTAGTATAAATCCTACTCATTTTTGTGAATAATAATAGTATTTTAGTTAATTTTTATGATTTTTTTCTTTTCTTTTAAGTTTCTCAATGTGAGATGTATCATGAGGTAAGTGTTTTGAATTCTATCTACTTTTACTAGTCGTTTAATTTAGGCTTAGTCTAACTAATACACAAAATGACTTTTTTTTTTTGTCCAGAATCTAAAAATACAATTTCTAGTGAGATTGTGATTTCTTGTTGTTTAAAATACACTTTTGAATGCATGAATTAATTCAACACCCTAAAAATCCCCTGATACACTTGATCTTTGCAATCAAAACGATTTAAACTTATGATTTTTAAAACCATGTACCAGATTTTGAATAAAATTGACTAGAAAAAATGCTCGGAAAAGGTTCATTCCATCTATTAGTTTGACTACACATTTAATTTATATGGTTACACAAGTTTAAATTTATACATATATCTTTTAATGAGGTAAATTTTTTATATGTGATGCCTCAGTTCTTAACCTTCCATCCCTCTCATAGCATGTCAAAACCTGAAGCTCCTAATGGCACTCGACACGTACGACGATTTAGTGGATTACACGTCAGACCGATGGGTAGGATTAAGAGTATGGGAAAACCAAACTATTATGTTGGGGATCCCCTCTCCCCCTACATCAGTTGCACTTATCCCTCCCTGATAGCGGCATAGGTAGTCACCCTCCTCCATGTGGTATCCTCTACATGCTCCTTCGACATCTGATGTAGGTCAATTTTTAATAAAAATGTCTTGCCCACTTTCCAACTTTCCCCTTGCTTCTCCTGGATGTGACCTATCATTCCACAATCCCCTCCCCCAATCGACCCCCCTTGCAATATTCATTGGGCCTTTCTCTTTCAGGTTCTCTATTAGTTTTGGAGGATTTTCCCTCGCGATTTTTACCAGATTATCACCCACCATCTCCATCTCTTGGTTTCCTAAACATACTTCTCACTTCAGAAATGCATTGTGGAGGAAGTCTCCATTAGAAACAGTTATGTCGTGTAGTTTGCCATGTTGGACCCCTAAAAAACCATAAGCACAGATTAATTAAGTGCAGATCCAAGGAACTATCTTTGGTCCTAAGAAAGGACGTCGAACTAAATGATATCTGCGGGATGGAGGACATGGTGGTGGTTAGTCAATTCACTAGCAGGCGTATGCAATGGTGGTTCTGCGAAGGTGGGAATATCAACACATTAAACCACTCCTTGGATACTCACCCTAGTGTATTATTTTCTCCAAAGGATGGATGGGATGGTAGAATTTGAGTGCAAATGATGTAGTGAAAATTATGGCAAGGAAGTGGTCATGGGGCGCACAGACCCTCCTCCTGAAAAAATGGTCTACAAGTTTTGACGCTAGAGCAGAGAAATTGAACTTGGTACACATTTGGATTTTGCTTCGAGCATTACCTCCCATCTTCTGGCCAGAGAATGTGTTTCAAGAGGTAGGAAATTCTCTAGGGTTTTATTATGATTTTGACCTTTCTCTACAGTCAACTAGAGTTATGGCCATCACTCACATTTGGTGGGTTTGAATTTGTTTTCAGGGTTACCTGAATCTATTTCTATTAGTGTTAGGGACATCATTGATTATGAAGGTATCTTATTCAACACCACCAGAACATTGATTATGAAGGTATCTTATTCAAATGCACTTGTTATCATGCTGATCAACACCTCCTCTAGGATTATGAAATGGGAAAAAGAAAAAAGTAAAAAATGGGTCCAAAAGAGTGAGCGATTTTATGTCACTCCAACATCCTCCCCTTAAAAACCACCTTAGGAAATTCAGGAACCCCTACATGGTGTATTGACACAAATCTATAGCCTCAGTGTGATGGAATTGCAATTGTCCCCATGCACACATCTCTACCTATAGCCTCTTCGCAAGATTTGGCTCAACCCTCTTCCACAAATGATGCAATGATGGTCCTCACAAGCTCTCCCCTCCTGTAATGGCACCTCCTACTTTAGGTATGGAACATTATACTACTTCCTATTTTAATCTCTCCAGTGATGCTCTAATTCATATCTATGAGGGTTCTTCATCTACATCGACCACCTCCCTATCGTGGAAAACTCTCTTAAGTCCCTCTATGGGATCACATCCCCCCTCCTCCATCATTATCCCTCCCCTCTATAGTCGCCACCCTCCCCCCCATCTCAAATTAGGGTCCTATCCCTTTGATCCCTTCCCCCTGAATCTCAACCTATGCCCCTTCTCCTCCCCATTGCTACAATCTTCGCTCCTCTAGATGCTCCCCCTCCCCTTCCCCCATGGCACATTCTGCACCCTCTTCTGAACCTGGTGGAGGTATGATACTTTTTTAGGACCCCCCTTGCTCCTCCTCCACCAAAACAAGAGAATCCTTTCTATCCAAGGAACAACATCAATTCAACTACGAGATTTAAGTTGGAAAACAATCTTCTATTCTATGGGTGCTTAGAGCTTTAGGCCCTTCTCAGGGTTCTAAATTAAAGTCCTCTCTATAAACTATTGGGTACTAGACATCTCCTCTAAAAAATTGGTCCTTAAAAGGCTCCATGAACAACACTACCCTCATGTTATCTTTCTTCAAGAGACTATGTTGGTTGATGATAAAGCTATCAACATCCTAAAATATGTTTTCCCTCATTGAGAATTTCTAAGAATAGGCGTTAGTGGCAGATCAAGGGGGCTTGTTATAGGTTGCAATTTGAGATATATGAAACTTAAAACATCATGTTCTTTGAGGTCCTTGTTGGCTTTCGACCTCACCTCATTTGATTTAGATATGCCATTCTACTTCATTAATGTGTGTGGACCATATGTTGATAGACGAGATTTATGGTAATCTCTCACTCAATCACAAGTATTCAGATCAGACACAGTCATTCTTGGTGGTGATCTAAATTTCACTATGGGAAACTCAAAATTCTAGGGGTCCTCAACTAGACTAGACCCCTTATCAAACTTCTTGGTTACTCTCTTGGATAAATTAAACCTTTGTGATATTTTGTCTGCAAAAGCACTACCAACTTGGTCAAACAATAGACTGATCTCAGCTAGAATCACAATGTGTTTGGACAATTTTTTCATCTCATATGATCTTCTTGATTCTAGCCTAAATATCAGACATTGGTCCTCAGTAGGTGGTTATTTTGATCATGTCCCTATTCACATCAATTTGGAGCCTTTCCTTGCCAAGCCTCCTATTCCCTTCAACTTGAACTCCTCGTGGCTAGATGACCCTTCCCTAATTTCCCTTCTTGAAGACAATTGGTACATATTTTCCCCTGACTCTTCGGAATCCATTTCCCTTTAGTTAGTTTTAAAGGAACTTAAAAAATTATAAGGAAAAGATCAATGAAAGGGATAAAAATAAAATAGGGGAATTCAAAAATTCTAGCTGATACTTAATCCCAGTTGCAACTTCTTTAGAATCAATCCTCCTCTATTGATATCCCTGCTTACCTCCATGCCAAAATTTTAGAGTTGGAGAAATATATAAGGAAAATCCTCCTAGAACGGGAGAAGGAATGACAACTAAAAATTCGATCCTTTGGCTCTAATCTGGTGATGACGAAACAAAATATTTCCATAACATGGAAAAAAAAAAAGAAAAAAAGAAAAAAAAAAGGACCATAAACACCATTAGGGGAATCGAAGGTCCCTATGGAACCTTTGCCTCTACTTTTTCGGACATAACAAGGGAAGGTTTCTCATACTTCAAAAATATTTTGAAGCAGGATGAAAGGGTCACAATTGAGTAGATTCTCTCAGTTGCTAGAAACTTTCCATGATTCATAGAAGAGGTGGAAAACAAAGCCCTTATGTATGAAATCACAAAGAATGAGCTGGAAAATTTCCTTCACGATTTCTAAAAGGACAAAAATCCAAGGCAAGATGGGTTCCCTATTGAATTCTACATCAAATACCTAGACTTCATCAAACATGATATTCTCTATGTTATTAATTGCTCCATATCCTCTCGACAGATGTTGGTTCCCTTTAATTACACATTCTTAGCTCTTATCCCCAATTATGATAACTCAAAATATTTTGATCAATTCTAACCCATATCCCTCTATAACACCATCTATAAAATCATTACAAAAACTATATCCCTATATCCAAAGGATATTCTATCTCATCCCATTCCATTGAACAATTTGGATTTCTTATCGATAGGAAAATTCACAAAGCTATTGATCTAGCCCAGGAGGCCCTCCATTATATCCATACCTCAAATAAAAGGTGTTGGTCCTTAAGATTGATCTTTCAAAATCCTTTGACAGAGTTAATTGGCTTTACTTAAAAGTTCTTTTGATCCATCTGGGCTTCTCCCACTCCTTTGTCCCGTGGGTTATGAAATGTATTTCCACCTCTTTTTTTCCATTCTTATGAATGGGGAAGATTCTCTCCCATGCTAAGTGGGGCTTACGCTAGGGATGACCCCTCTCCCCTCTCGTCTTTATTCTTGTAGTTGAAGGACTTAATAGGTTGATATCAAATGCATTCAGAAATGGCAGTTCCAAAGGTGTCCTTATATCTCAAAATTGTTTCCTCTCACATCTTCTCTTTGTTGACAATATAATTATCTTTGAAAATGGAGGAATTTCCTCACATCATCCATCTAAATTCTCTGCTGGATCTATTTAGTATGGAAATAGGGATGAATATAAACAAACAAAAGTCCTCTATATATAGCTCGACCATTCCAAAAAATGAAATCTCCTCCATTGAAAATATGTAACTAGCTCCTCTAAAAAATACTGGACAGGGTTTCAAATATCTTGGTTTCATTCTCAAGCCTTGCAATTATTATAATCATGACTCAACATGGTTGCTACAAGAAGTAGACTTTAGAGCAACAAATGGCTCTCCAAAGCAGGGCATTTTGTCTATGAAAGTCTTTAATTGAAGTTATCCAAGTCTACTGGGTCTCTTTAGGCTGGATTCCCAAGGGGATTTTGAACAAGATACATTGGGTATTTGTCCATTTCCTCTGGTACAAGAAGGAGGAAAAGCAAACTTTCAGTCTTGTTGCTTGGAACTCCATCGCTCTTCTGAAATATTCTAGTGGATGGGGGATAATACTTCTCATGGAATTTATGCAAGCATTGGAAACAAAAGGTGTTTGGTGCCTCATCTAAGGTACTAGGCTTTGGGCCCATATCATGACCCAAAAATATATTAGATCCCTATCCACCCTGGACTTGTTTCACACACCTCAAAAACCTTTCCAAAAAGGAATTTCATATTGTTGACGACCATTTGTGTTGGAAGTTGGGGAATGGAACAAATATTCTACTTGGAAGAGACCCCTAGATTGATAGTCTACATTGGAACCACCTTCTCTATCCTCTAATACAGCTCCTAGTGGACAAAAGAAAGTTCTCTCTAGCCGATGTATCTTTCCAACAATCCTGGATGTTGGCCATAGACCTCTAGCTTGAAGGAAAGGATGTAGTTGTCTAGGAAAATTATGTAAAGTCCCTAAAATTTACTAATGTTTCCATCTTTGATAGTGTAGATCAACTCATATGGACAAAAATTCCTCACAAGAGATATGGCCCAAAATATGGGTACTTATCACAACTTCAAGTGATTGAAAATCCTCCCTAGTGGGGTAACATTCTATGGAAATTATGCTGCCCTCCGAAATCAAAATTGTTGATGTGGCTCATGTTGAAAGGGAAAGTACCCATATGGGACTCAATACAAAAATGGTCATTCCAAGGCACAAACACATGTCTTATCTGCTAATCTGGCACTGAATCTATTCATCACCCTTTTATATATTGTCCCTTCACCAACATGTATGGATGGAATTAAAATGTTCATGTTCCCAAGCCTTAGATTGGGCTGCTAAGAAGATATCTCTTTTCTTGAAGCCTCAACCCTCTAACCACCTTCTAGATAACCTAAAAGGCCTCCCTTTGTGTGTCAATCGGGGTATTTGGCTAAAATGAAATGTTGTCATTTTTTAGAATAGACCCCATAACACCTCAAAAGTGTCCACAAGTGTTTGGCTATTCTCTCTTGCTCTCTATCACCCTTATCTATCTGTTGTTACTTCCCTCCCAAACCCATTGCTATTCAAACTAATTCCCCCTGGGCTTTCTTTGATGGTGTTGCATAGGGCTCCCACTCATTTGGAGGAGTAGGGGGCATTCTGCATCTTTCTCACTCACGTTCTCTCTCTTTCTCTGCAAGCATTCGGCCTGCCACAAACACTCATGTTGAACTCTTTTCTCTTTACATCACCATTTTTGTTTCAATCTCCAAGAATGTCAGATCTTTCCATATATATGGAAATTCTCAAGTGGTTATAAAATGGATGCAAAGGAAAGAAGTTCTAAGGAATTTTATTCTGCTTCCTCTCATGGAAAAGATAAACAAAAAAAAATGTCAAATTTCTCAGATATATCTTACGATCACATCTATAAGCACAAAAACGAAGAGGTGGATTAGCTCTTGAAAAATGGACTGGATCTGGATAGAGGCCCACGCTCAGTCTCTAAGATTAAAGAAGGCCTCAAAACATAATTCATTTTTCACCCTTGGGTTTGATTAAACTATGGGGCCAACTTATGTAGGAAATATTTCTTCAATGGAACCATCTGCGAGGGATTACTTTTGAATGTTCATATTCTTTGTTGTTTTACTTTTTCACTAATTATAGGAAAATCATATGTATATAAATGTTGGTAGTTTTGTTTTTGGAAGACAACATGTGTTATAAGCACTACACCTTAAGAGACAACCTTGCTTTCGGTCTTCTTTTTGTATGACCATGGCAACATGTAAATCATTTTTGACTCATGGTAGTTGTTAAACAACTACAAGAAGTTTTTCGTAAACACATATGAGAACACTTGGTAGGGCTATAAACCATAATGATGCTTAAGCATTTACATATTGAGATAATCTACTTATTAAATTACCCTAGGATAAGGGGTGGTAGGAGGAGGAGGGGTACTTTATGGCTCATAGGAGGACAAAGTGTTCAAGTACTCATGGGGTCTTGGTCATATACAAATAATCAAGTAGAGATATATGGTCCCTACCAGAGACTTTTGTTAGCCAAAGAACATTAGGTGGACACACTTACGGTTATGGGAGTTTCTGTCGTAATTCTACATCATCTAGTCAAAGGCTACTTCCTAAAGGATAAATCTATGGAAAACATCATGAAAATAATTAGGAAAATTTTGAAAGATATCCCATGTAAAGCAAATTTCCATGTCCTAAGAGACATGAACAAAGAAGTAGTCGAGTATGCTAACTAGGGGTGTAAGTTGAGGATAGGTGAATTAAAGATTAGAAAAAACCTTCTATAATTCTCTAATGGTAGAGGAAATCTATTAATTATTTTAGTGAAATAGGTTGATACAATAAAATATAAAAATGGAAAATTGAAGGGCCCAATTTGTGGCAATCCCGATGAACCACACACATGCAAACAAGCCACCATGAAAGATTTCATAATCAATTAGTAGTGTTATGCGTTGTAAATTTTATGTTTTGTTGGTGCACTTTTAAAAATATTCACCTACAAAACCTTCTTTTTGTTGCTTAGATATATTCTCCTAACGAAAATCATGTATTCCTATTGGAAAGGAGAAAACAATTGGAAAATTTTGATGAATTAGCTCTATAATGCTTGATGTGTTTGTTGTGAACCAAGCCCAAAATTATACAATACAAATACTCTTTCAGTTAAAAAAAAAATCCCCGGGATAAATAATTCACAACATACCATGAATAAAAGAGATTTAAGATAAATAAATCACAACATACCATGAATAAAAGAGATTTAAGATAAATAAATCACAACATACCATGAATTAATTTGTGAAAATTATAAGATAAATGAAATTTCTATGTGGTTCACGGACACTGAAGATCGATGACTACTACGTCCACAAAATATTTGTACCAGGTAGATCCACCCGAAGGGATCACTTCCTATCGGCTCAACCACGAAGCCTAACCCCGAGAATGTCAAGAGAATTGCACTGGTGACCTCTCAATAGCGAAGGTGCTTTAACGACGGGGACTAGACCAATTGAGCCAACCCTCGGGGCTAATACAAAGGAAATTTAAGATGAAGATAATTTCCTTTTAACATTCTCTACTTTTAATGATATAAAATACAACCCAATTTCAAGATTTAATTTTCTTTCCATATTTACAAAAAACATAATGAATTTATTTTAATGATTATTATAATTAAATATGAAAATGATATTCTAAAGCTTAATTAGTCTAATTTTCTTTATTTATCTCATAATTGCATAGAAAGACACTCTACAATTTAATATAAGGGAAATGTTGTAGTACCCATAAAATGATGTGTTAAATTAAATAATAATAAAAAATAATGTTGATTCAATTATAAAAGTATAAAAAATACAAGACAATAAAAATAATAAATCCCAATTCAATTTGTTATATTGTAATTTTGTTTTTTCTTAATAAATTTACAAACAATTTTTTGATAAAAATCATAATATACATATGACATTAACATAAATTTAAATGATAATAATTCATATTTGTCATGATATTTCATAAGATATAATTAATAAACATATAAGAAGTTTTTACACTGCCCTTTTGCTGTCTCGTTGGAGGTATCACATTTGATGGGTGTATTTATCACTTAAGATGAATCTTCCATTATGGCCTACCTCATGTCCTCGGCTCAAAGTGTTATTGCTTACAAGACTGTTCCATTATATGTTCTGTGGGGGAGAGGGCTCGTAATGATCTTATCTTTAAAGGCAAATTTTTAGATTCAAACCAGGTTGCCTTGAAAATTGTTGCCTTCTTCATGGAAATTGGTCCTTGGATACCTAAGGCCCCCTCCTGATCTATTTCTTTGCTTGATCTGTCTAGCATCTCTGCCATCTATTATTTTGATGGGGTTGCTTCGAGCGACATATGTGGTTGTGGTGTATTCTTGAGAATTGATCCCTCTTCTCATTATAGATTTTGTTGGGCTGGTGGTAGGGGAGACAACATTAGAGCATAGATGATTGCCTTATGTGGTGCTTTACAATGTTCCTCATGGCTAGGCATAGAGCGGATTTCAGTTTTTGGGGATTCTCTTACTCCGATCCAATGGATTCTGGGCCACTTCAACCTAGGGGTCCCCTCCCTCTGCAACTAGATGCATCATATCAAGGATTTAAAGTCTTCTTTTTCCGACGTCTCTTTCTAGCATATATACTGGGAACAAAATCTTGAAGCTAATGCCCTCTCCAGACAGGGCCTGTCTCTTTCTCTTGGGTTTTTGAGTACTTTGTTGATGGTTTGATATGTGGGCAAGGCTTTTTCGAGTTTTCTTAGTGGGTTATTCTGTAGGTTTTTTTTCTTCCTTTAGAGATCCCTCCTTGGACTGTTCTATGCTATGGTGTCTTATTATGTCTGCTTTTTCGTTGTTGATGCCCTATCAATTTGCTCACTGCTTTGCACTCTTCTCTTGAGGGGTTCTCTATTTTGTCTTTTGGAAATAGATTTTGGTCTTATAAGCCCGCTCCAAGGTAGACTTGATGTTTGAAAATGATCCAAGCAAATGTAAAACTCTTCCTCATTTATAATGAAGAATAGTTATGTTTTCTTCCTATGAAAAAACATATAAGAAATTTACATATTTAATTAATAAACATATATTTAGAGATAATAATATTTTTATCCATGGAGATGTGAAATAAAAAAAAATATAAATAGTAACTATAAATTAAGATGGCCCCAAGAGTTAGCTCACTCGGTCAAGTCGGGGCCTCGCCAGATGGGAGGTCACAGGGTCAATTCTCGTAAGCTCTTGGGGTCAGGTTTGTTGATGGCCGAAAGGTTTGATCCCCGCAGATCAGCCTACTCTCTAAGTTGTGGACGTAGCGACCACCCAGTGACCAAGGGTGGTCGTGAACCAAAAAAGAAGAAGAAGAAGGATCTATTTTACAGTACAAATTAAAATAATAATTCATATTCATATTCATATTCACTATATTTTAGAATTCCACACACACACACACACACACACAAATATATATATATATATATTATATATTATAATAATATATTATATATATATATAAGCTTGACAAAACTACACCTTCAACATGTCCAATATATCACCCCTTCTGGGACAAGAATTGAACCAATGACTTCACATCAAGGAGTGTCTTAACAGGAGCACCCGAGCACCATCTATCCAAGACCCTATGGACTACAATATTTTTTTTTTAAAGCTATCTTTCTCTCTATATAAATAATCAATACTAAGCATATGACATTAAAAAATTAAAGTAATTTTTTTTTAAAATATGTCAAAAATATACCAAACTATATGTATTAGGATTTTAATAAAATTAAAAATAAGAATATTTCTCTATGCATAGTCTAACTTATAGACAAAATATCCTTTTTCATTGCAATACAACAATACAATTTCAAGCAAGATTGTAAGCTTTTGTTGTTTAAAATACATTTTTTGAATGCATAAATGGCTTTAGCAACCTAAAAACCCGTGGAGCAATCGAATTCTACATATTAAACAACTTAAACTCAAGTTTTTAAAAATATTTAATGGATTAAAATCAACAAGAAAAAATGCTTTGGAAAAAGCCATTTCGTCTATAGGTTAGATTAGGCCTATGTGAAATTTATATAAATATAATTATTATTATTAAGAATTAGCAAAGATCTATCTTAACTCAAGATTTACAAGCCCTTGAGAATCCATCTTAACTTCAGATCTACCAAGTACTTGAGAATTTCTCTTAACTTTGGATCTACCGAGCCCTTGAGAGGAATCAAATCTCTCAAGATGCAAACCTTTCCTCAAGTTTTGCACTAAAAAATAGGTTTTCATTTTGAGACATTTGATCCTTCTCGGCCTTTGGTAAATCTATTGCTCAGATGAATCCATGTCAATTTTATTAATTTTAAAGAAAGATATTCGCCATCATCATTTTTTATGAAGAATATATATATATATATATATTTGAAAATATGGTGAAAGGTGTTTTAAAAAATTACAGTTTAATTAATTTAATTTAATTTAGATATTAATGTTCACAAAAAGTAAAAGTTGGTTCATGGGATTATAGATTATTAAATATTGATATAGCTCATGCACATCAGAAATTACATGATATTGGGATAATCTTGAAACCTTCGAATTTAAAAAGGGGTGTTTCTAGTTCTATGTATTTGTCACTTTGTAATTGTTGGGGACTTGGTTTGATTATGTTGGTTAAAATAATAATTGCAATGCAAGAGCACAAATAAAGTATTAGCTAATAAGATTATGGATGTTGAAGAATTCCAGGAAGAAGAATATTTTTTGTTGAGAATTATTGCTTCTCAGAAGCACTTCTAACATTTAGGGTGGCAAAGAAAAGTGTGATAGGCATGAGGCCATCATAGTCATTAAGCCTACAATCCATTGCAAGCTTATCACGTGGGCTTGGAAGGTGGACATGAGGCCTTTTCCTATGAGTGTTCAAGCACTCGAAGTAATAGGTCATAAACCTAGTGCATGTTGCATTGGAGAATTGGCCTTTGGTAAGTCAATAATGAAGGTTAAACATATCTTGGAGGGAGAGGGCTAGGCATCTCTAATGCTCACAAGCCATGAGTCTCTCGAGAGAATCAAGTAAATCTTCAAAGACATAAAAGCACTCCCTTTTGATCTTAATAGAGAGACCATCTAGATATAAAATGGTTATCAATCTTAGGCTCTTAAGGACATTTTTGATAAAAATAATGCTTCTAAGGAATATAGCGATTTGCCTTTACAAAGATAATGAAATCAAAATTTAACCATGAATTACAAAATGATTACAAAGATAATGAGATCAAAATTTAAACATAAGCTACAAAATGATTAGAATTTGATACCCTAAAATAAAAATTTCGTAATTCCCTTAAGCATTTAATTTTATTCAATATCCAACAAATAACTAATTAAAAACAATTAACACACTATAATTATTATATCAAATGTATACTTTATTATACTTAATTAAGAATGTATAGGGGCGGAGCTGATATGGAGACGCATGTGAGGGTTTGGGCGCAGGGCTTCAGGAAGGACCCAGGGCCGACAGGTTGAGGTAAGAGAAACACAAAAGAACCTGGCCTGAGCTGCAACGCGGTCAGTCATCGGTGGATTGCGACAGGGAACAGACAACTGGCGGTAGGGGGTCAGCGTAGGGCTGACAGCTGGGAGCCCAGGCATTCAACGCAGCATCAATGATTTTCAACGGAGGATAGAGGCCAAATCCCTGTGCTGGCATCGAACTGCAAGGAGCTTCCTCGTGAACCACCAACCCCACAGTAACCATGGTTAACGGCGAACTCGACCTAGATCCGGCAATGGAGGATATTCCGTCGGTCTGGGAAAAGACCTGACAGCACAGAATGTTGAACGTTATTTTGGAGTGCCTGATTTCCTAAGCGACGATCCTCTTTCCTCGGAATCGCAGTGGAACCGTCAAGTTTCTCCTCCCTCGGCCAAGAAGGTAGAAGGGATTGATCATTTGTACCAGACAATCAAGGATTTGCAGCAGTCGAGCAAGGAGGGTGGAATCGAACCGCATGTAAGCCCTTGAAACCTTCATCAAGCCAACAAAGGCAAATCCACATACATTGGGTCGGTTCTCTTTGGAGGTCTAGAGGACATTGTGCTAATTGGGTCAAGCTCGGGGCGTCGAACGGAAGGGGACCTCGGAAGGGTTGCAGCTGTTACTAGGGCATCCATTGCCAAAGGTCCAGGTAGCCCCAAAAAGATCGTAGGACGAAGGGATGTCGAATCTGAAGGAGTGCTAGATCTATGCAAAAACCCTCCTGAATCAGCCTTTGAGGCTCAGGTATGCAATCAATCCTCAGCTGATCTTATCAATGTCTCTGTTATCAATTTCGTTCCTGCCCCTATAGATCAAAGGCCCTCCTCATTGGATCAAGGACGGGAACAACAAGAAAGGGAGGAGACAATCAGGGATTCGAGGGAGGAGATTGACGGGTTAAGAAAAAAAGGGGAGAAACGGAAAAAACTGAGACCAATCAATTCAAAAGAGTTGGAAGGGAATCTGGTTTTGGGTATGGATGTGCAGATTGAAGAGGCCCTGGAGGTGGCCGAGTGCACCTTGGTTGGTAGGGAACAGGGGAAAAATTCACCACAAATTTCATAAAATCTTGGGGTGAACAAAATTGGCAGATTGATCTCATCAAAGGGTTCGAGGTCTCAACCCTAGCAAAGGGTTGGTTCATGGTGCGCTTCGAGCAGAAAGAGGCAACCGATTGGGTGGTAGGAAAAAATTGGGCATTTGGGAACATACCAGTTCTGTTAAAGAGATGGAGCTCGTTGTTTGATGCCATGCATGAGAAAACAGACGTCTTCCTGGTTTGGGTGAGGGCACCAGGATTACCATCCTTCCTGTGGGTCGAATCAGTCTTCAAGGCGATAGGAAATAAGATGGGAACCTTCCTGGAAGCGGACTGGCCCTTCAAGCAATCTCAGAATAAGGCTATGGCAAGGATTCCTGTCAACCTAAACCCCAGCGGAGGATTAGCAAAGAAAATCAATCTCCAGTACAAAGAGTTTGTCTTCGAACAGATCCTGGACTATGAATATTTGCCCTTTAGATGCCATAGATGCCATGTCTATGGTCATATGGCTAAGGAATGCCCCTTAGGAAAGCGAAGGAGACGTTTTCAGAGGACTACAGGTCAATATGAGAAGACTGTTCGCCAAAACATGACCTTTCACCAGGAGGAGGTCATTGCTCAGCAGACAGAAGAAGAAATGGAGACGGACCTTGATTAGGGGGGGGCAGACAATAAATATAGCATCTCAAGATCTTTAACTCAATCGGGCAGAGAAAGAACCAGAGCTCGAGGATGTAACAACAAGCATGGAGTTCTCAGAGCCAGCACCTCAAATCCCTTTGGAGAGCGTAGGCACAAAGGGTATGTGCTCAGATTCAAAATTTTCCCCCATTCTAAATTCAGAAAATGAAAAAGATTGCCTGGCCTTTGATTCTCCTTCTAAATTTTGCTTTTCTGATTTCAATGATTTGGATGAACATCATGTTATAACTTCATTGGAAAAATGCATTGAAACCATTTCGGCCACAATTCCCTCCTTAGATCTGAGTTGTGATGATGCCTCCACAAACCCTATCCCCCTGGGCCATCCTCATTCGTGTCCATATAACCTTAGATCCTTGGACTCCAAATTGATCTCCTCAGATGTTGTGGGAAGAATAGGTCAGTCCTCTCCCCCGAGCCTGAACCGGAAGAAAAGAGGAAGGAAATCAAAACTCTCTATGGCTCAGATTAAAGTAAAACACGATGTGGCAGACGGGAAGCAACAGTCAATAACTGGGGCACTTAGAGTGGTGCAGGCCCTTGAAAATGTTCTGAAATGATTCTTACATCATGTAACTGCAGGGGTTTAGCCAGTAAACCCAAAAAACTGGCACTCAAGGAATTGATTTTAAATTCAAAGACAAACATCCTTCTACTTCAGGAGACCTTGGGGAATGGAGTAGAAGTAGAAGCATCGCTAAATGCCCTCCTTCCAGGATGGAAATTCTCGGCCATGGACTCAGTAGGACATTTAGGTGGGCTGGCTGTAGGATTCGGGGAAGGGAGAATTCATATCAGGAACCTATGGGGCATGAAGCAGGTAATGGGCATGGAACTTCAATCCCTTGAATTTGACTTCCCTCTAACCATAGTAAACATATATGGGCCCTCTCAAGGGAGGGAGGCCTTTTGGACAGAATTAATGTCTAATTCAACTCTGAAGAGTAAATTCATTGTGTTGGGCGGTGATTTAAATTTCTCTATTGGAAGAGCGGAAGCATGGGGTCCCTCGGCTAGGGAAGATCCATTGTCATAATTCTTCCAAAACCTCATAACCTCAAATAATCTTATCGATGTAAATCTAATCAAGTTAAAGCCAACTTGGAGGAATAGGAGAGCAGGAGAGGCAAGAGTAGCTAAAAGACTGGACAGATTTTCTCATAAATGAAGAATTATCCTCTATGATCCCAATGTTCAGGCAATGGGTCGAAGAAGAAGGGGCTTCAGATCATTTCCCAGTTTATCTGGAACTCACAAAACCTCCTACAAAGCCGCCAACACCTTTCAAGTTCAATGCATCATGGCTACAAGAAGAATCTTTCATTAAGTTATTCAAAGAAATATGGAGGCATCCGGACAGAAGCACCTCAGAAGACAAAGGGTTCCTGTTCATTGAAAACCTTAAAAAGTTGAAGAAAGCAACCATATCTTGGGCAAAAGACAGGAAGGCAAAACATAATGAGGAATATTCCCGGATTAGTGAGGAACTCCATAAGCTAGAAAGTACGGAGGAGGATGGATATGCTTCACAAGAATCAAAAGAGAGGATACTCCACCTTGAGAAGCTCAAAAGTCAAATTCTTCTGGCAAAAGAAGAAGAGTGGCGGCTCAAGAGCAGAGCAATCTGGCTCAAGGCAGGGGATGAAAACACTAGTTTTTTTCACAATTTTGCAAAAGGGCGAAAGTCTGTTAACACTATATGGAACCTAAAAAATGAAGAAGGAAGGGAGGCAAAGACTTTTGAATCTCTTTCTCTAGGACAAAATCACTTCCAGAATTTATTCACAGACCCAGGAGAGATCACTATTGCTGAGGTGATCAAGACAACACAATGCTTCCCCAGGTATGTGGAGGAGGAAGAAGTAGAGGATCTGCATGAGCCAGTCACAAAGGAGGAAGTTGAAAGTGTCATGAAATCAATGGCAAAAGAAAAAAGCCCTGGGCCGGACGGATGGACCAAAATAAATCTTTCTCCATTTCTTTGATCTAATAGGAGCAGAAATTACGGAAGTAGTAGAAGAGTCTATGATGAAAGGAGAGGTCTACAACCCTTTTAATGCAACTTTTATAGCCCTCATTCCGAAGAAGGAAGTTCCTGAAACATTTGAAGATTTTAGACCGATATCTTTATGCAACAGTATTTATAAGATCATTGCAAAGGTGATCGCGACCAGAATTAAACCTATTTTGTCAAGGCATATTTCAATGGAACAATTCAGGTTTTTAAATGGAAGACAAATTCATGAGGCAATAGGTACAGCTCAGGAGGTATTGCATAGTCTTAAACAGAAGAACAAGAAGGGAGCAGTATTAAAAATTGACCTTTCTAAAGCTTATGACCGAATAAATTGGATATATATCCGAATGCTTCTAACTCACTTAGGCTTCAAAACATATTTCATTAGCTGGATAATGGGGTGTATTACAAATGTCAGCTATGCAGTCCTCATCAATGGAGCAGCCATTCCCTTTTTCAAAGGACAGAGGGGATTAAGACAAGGATGCCCTTTGTCCCCTCTCCTCTTTATTTTAGTAGCAGAAGGATTAAGTCAGTTGATTCAAAAGGCTAAAAGGGAAGGTAAGATGAAAGGTCTAGAAGTAGCTACAAACCTGAACATCTCTCATCTCCTTTTTGTTGATGATATATTGGTTTTCACAAATGGAGAGTCCAATGAAATAAAGGAATTAAAAATCATTCTTGACCTATTCTTGAAAGCTATAGGAATGCAGATAAACTCCAGGAAATCTCAGTTAATAATGGAAGGTCTAGCCAGACAAGAAAGGGCTCAGATGCAACAATATTTTCCCTATCAAACAAGCAATATGGAATCCCCCTTCAAATATCTTGGATTCTGGCTCAAACCAAATGCATACAAAAAAGAGGACTGGAACTGGCTTATCGCCAAAATTGAAGCCAGAATCTCCCATTGGAGCTTTAAATGGCTGTCTAGAGCGGGGAGATTGACTCTAATCAAAGCAGTGCTATTGGCCATTCCAGTTTTTTGGGCAGCTTTAACATGGGTTCCTAAAGGTATATTGGAAAAAATAAGGAGAATTTGCAGTAGATTTCTTTGGGTTGGCTCCAAGGAGAACTTTGTCCTGCCATGGGTTGCTTGGGAAAAAGTGGCAAGGCCAAAAGAATGGGGAGGATGGGGGATAAAAAGCCTTCCTGATTTCAGCCTATCACTGACTGCAAAATCTGGTTGGAGACTTATAAAGCTGGAGAACTTATGCACCAGAGTGGTGAAAAGGAAATAAATTGACCCAATGCCTTTAGAGGAATGGATCAGAAATCCAGTAAAGGAGAAGAAGAAGGGGTCGATGACATGGAAAGCTACTGTGGAATATTTCAAAGTAATCGAACAAGGCCTTGCATGGAAGATTGGAAACGGAAGGAATCTAAGGATAGGAAGGGACCCGTGGGTAGGATGTAATGAGAATTTTGCTTATCCCCTGGATTAATCAGGCATCTAGAAAGCAAAGGAATTCATACATTAAATCAGGTGGAAAAGCTGGTCATTCATCTATGTGGGGACAAGCCTGGAAAAATGAAGAAGAACTAGGCCTAGAGCAAAGATGGTGGAACGATTGGGAAACATATACTCAAGAGCTCTCCAGATCAAATGTCAGGCTAAAAGATATGATGGACCAACTGCTATGGGCACATGCAGAAAATGGAGAGTACTCTCCAAAAAGTGGATACAATTTCATCATGTCTAGAAAAGGCTGGGGAGAACAGGAATGGTGGACGAAGCATTTATGGAAGCTTAAATGCCCGGCAAAGGCTAGACTGTTTTTTTGGTGTGTGTTAAGGAAAAAAATCCCAACCTGGGACATTCTCCAGTCAAGATATATGTATGGTCCAAGAAGATGTTCTCTATGCAAGGCTGAAGTGGAATCCATCAACCATCTCTTCCTAAAATGCTCGGCAACAAATAAAATTTGGGGGGAGGTAGAGAAACTGTTGAACAAAAGGATAGATTGGGGAGGAGAAAATCTATCAGAAGCATGGACCAAATGGTGAAATCAGTACCCCAAA
The DNA here is from genome assembly GCA_000404065.3 of Pinus taeda. Classification (NCBI taxonomy): domain Eukaryota; kingdom Viridiplantae; phylum Streptophyta; class Pinopsida; order Pinales; family Pinaceae; genus Pinus; species Pinus taeda. Next base: position 78,033 of record APFE031221869.1, read on the forward strand.
GGGAATATGCGGAACCTCCCACTCATTCTATGTTGGGGGGTATGGATAGCCAGAAACAAGAGTATTTTTCAGGACAAGGAAACTCCAGCAGTTGTCATAGCTACTCAGAGTGTCTCCATCTACTCAAGCATCCCAGAACCAGTGGAGAAGAAATCTCAAAGGCAAAATAAAGAAGTCATCATCAAAGAGGACATTCCCTGGTATTTTTTCGATGGTGCCTCACAGAACAATCAGGCAGGAGCTGGCATAGTTATCCATGTAAACACAAACCATTCGCTCAAAGCCTCAGTCGGTTTAGGGTCAGGTACAAACAACTACGCAGAACTGTCAGCCTTGAAGTTACTCCTATGCTGGCTTATACAAAGGAACATCATCACAATTCAGATCTTTGGAGATTCACAAAATGTTATCAATTGGGTCAATGGGAAAAGCTCATGTAATAACCAAATATTGAAACCTCTGTTGGAAGAAATCATGGTTTTAAAATCATCTTTTAACAGTATCTTTTTGCACCATATTTACAGGGATAGGAATGATACAGCAAACAAGCTTTCTAAAGAAGGTCTGCAACATAATATGGGCAGCTGGAAAATCATAGAAGAAATTCAGGTTCAGATCCACTCAACAGATCAGCCGCCTTATACATGAGCACAGGGAAAGCATTAGCACACTTTTTTGATATATGTTACTTGTTATTACAAACTACATTATGTTTTTTTTGGTAAAACTTCAGTCTACAATCACAAAACTTAATCAATTTTGTAAAGGTCGTTTTCCCTTATGAGGAGGCCTGTATATATGATGATTTACCTTTTTTGAAAGGGCCATTATGGTATGGCTGGACAACAATGAGCAGGTGGCTCATTTTGGTTTTGCTTTCAGCTGTCTTAAATTTTGAAAACAGTGGGTCCTTCTTGTTGAAAAGGACGTCTTTTTTTGATTGCATATGCAGTCCAACAACAGAATCTGAAATGCACAACATTGCAATGTAAACTTTTTTCACTTAATAAAGTTGCTTTTTCTTCGAAAAAAAAAAAAAAAAAAAAAATAAAAAAAAAAAAAAAAAAAAAAAAAAAAAAAAAAAAAAAAAAAAAAAATTAAGAATGTATAAAAATATATAATTATTATAATTTTTATTTTTAAACCAAAATAATAATTGTCTTTATATGCAAGTATGTGCTTGGATCGTAGCAAATATATCAGGTAGTACGTAGTTGTATCTTCAAAAAAATTTATTAGGCCCTTTTATCTAGCAAAACTACAAATATTTCGGGAGGGACTCCAAACTCGAGAGTAAAAAACAAGGTTTTGTAAATATATATCTTACAAAATTGACCCACCAAAAAACAAAATTTACATCTCGTACTCTAACTTATTGATAATGTAGTCCTTCATAACTATGTAATGTCAATCCATTTAGCTCTAAGGAATAGGAGAAGCCCTGATTCGACCATTGATTTTTAAATCTTGAAATCTTAATTTACACCCTTCATTAGCACATAAGTCTACATCTTTATTGAGATCGTAGAGAACATGGAAATATGTTATTGAAGAGAATCCTTTCGCTATTTTCCTAATTTTTTCATAAGGCTTTCTAATGTTTTATCCATAGGAGAGGAGCCCTTCACCAAAGCTAAATAAGGAGGGAATTTCCCAAAACAGTTAGAGAAGTTACTTATTTTTTTTGGCTGACTAAATCTCTAGTAGAGGGCATAAGCTTCATCTTGGTTGTTTTTCATGCATCCTAAGCCTCATGAATACTCTGCAACTTTAACTTCCTCGGGGCCTGTTATATGGAAAACCCAAAGCCCCCCATTTTTTAATTATTTACTTCAAATAATGGGGACCCTTTCCATTAATTTTTGGAAAAACACCTTTTATGATTATCATTTACTTAATTGTCCTACAATTTTGCCATTTTTAAAATTTTCATCGGATTTCTATTTTTATTGTTTCATTAAATTTGTCCTTTAGCAAGATTTCCATCGATATTTGTTTCGCCTCATTTGGTTATCCGGTTTGTAAATGACACTCTTTTGAAGTTTGATCATTTTGTCTTCGAAGTTAAAAAATGTACAAAATGTATAATATTTTAACTTTTGCCATTAAAATAGTCATTCATTGTAAATATTTTTTTTTGTAAACTGCGGAGGGTCCTTTCTTTTTCTATTACCGTGGATCAAAAACCATTACATGTTCGTAGTGGCCTCAACCCGCCCCGAGGGGAAACCGGGTTTATTGGCCACCTTAGGTTCTTTACAACAATCCAAAAATAGAAAGTCTTAATTATTCTTGTTCACGCTAGATAAACTAAACATTCATAAAGGCAACTAATTTTCCTTATCTGCATGCTAAACTTTTCAAAAAAAGCTTTAGTGATTAATCTATTATCTACTATCTTCATGGAAACAAAATTACTACATATCTTCCTTTACTGAGCCTCCATTCCTGTCTGTTGCTCCATTTCTTTCTTGATGTCTGGGTGGCATTGCTTTATCTACTGCTGTATTTCATCCATCTTCCTGTCCTGCATTAACAGAGTAATCTGGATATTCCTCAGTTCTTTCTTTAGATTTGGTATTCCTTGAGACAGTTCAGCCATTTCCATAGCTACTTTCTCCATTGCCTTAGCGAGCAGTCTCTTCATGACCCAATAAACATTCAACGCCTGTTTATATAGAGTCATGCGGCCTCTCGTGTTTCCTGGATCCGGGAGAAGGTAAACCCAATCTTCCATTTCAGGACTAGATTGTCCCTGACTTGCCTCCTCTTCCATTTGCTGGATTATCCTTCTAATGTCTTTGTTGGTGTTCTCATAATAAACTCTTTTTGCATACTGAATCTTCTTCCCCATGTCTCTTCTGGTTTTTTTAATAGATGTTGCTGCCTGCTCTTCTCTGTAGTCTCCTGCTCTTCCCCTGCCCCTTCCACGATGTCCCCGATGTCCTCCCCTGCCTCTTCTACTCCTGTAGTTTCCTCTCTCTCCTCGATTTCTCGTGCCCGAGGCGCTGCCAATGTCTCGGACTCCCCTTTGCTCGCGACCCTGCCATTCCTCATCCTCCCGGGTCTCTTGGTTATCCTTTGTCCCATGCTCTGCACTCTTTCATCTTTTTTCTCGAGCCTGCTCTCCTTTTTCCTCGTCTGAGTCATACATCTCTATATCATCCTCTGAATCATCCGGAACCAGTACTGTTTCCTCGACCACCTCTTCGCTCGCCACTCCTTTTCCCTTTTTATCCCAGTTGCTTCTTTCCCAGGTGGCTTCAGTCTCCTCATTCCTCGCTCTCCTTCTGGTCGCCATTCTTCCCTTAGTCTTTCCTCTGGTTTCCTTGATTTCCTGGTTTCGTTGTCTTCCCTTACGCCTGGCTCGCTCCCTCACCACCCTTCTCCTTTTCCAATTCTCACGCTCTTCCCTTCGCCTTTGCCTTCCTTCGTGCCGCTCTCCTTCTTTATTATTTCGCCCCCTTCGATTTCCTCTTGCTATCTTTGCTTGCTCGCCTTGCCACCTATTAACTCGTTCGATGTCTACGTCCCTTCACACCTCCTTCATACCTTCATACTCGCCTACGTTCTCTGACACTCTGTCATCTCCGCCTCCCTTCATCACCAATTCGTCATCGATCCACCTTGAGGTGTGATTCTTCTTGGTTGTCCTGCTGCCCCTTCTTATTATTACCTGGCCCTCCTCAGTCCTGTACCTCCTTCGCGCCTGCCTTGTATTAATTGCTCTGTGCACCGCCAAAATCACCCCGATCGGGGGTCATTCATTGTAAATATTAACTCCTAAATAATTTCTATTAATTTTTTCATTTTTCACTAACGGTCCTACAAAATGACCCATCCATTGTAGAACGGTTAAAAACGCGTTTCTGAGACCTCAGGCAATTTATTACAATTTCTTATTTTAAAACAAATTGCCAAACCCGAAATCTCAAAATTGCAATGTGGTTGTAGTTCATTTTGTAGAATTTTTAATTCCATGTGGGCCCCCCTCACTTCACTTCCTCCCTTTCGAAATGAAATTGCCAATTGAAAAGTTCCGAAATTCAAAAAACACCGAAATAAAATCATCCATCTAAAAAAATCCGATTTTTAAAATCGTTGATATCCGATATTGCATATCAACAATTTTCGTTGGCGCACACTTTTTGCAATATAATAAACCCTCAAATCACCGATTTATTTTTTATGCGATTAACTATTTGATTTTAATATAAAATTTTGTTTACTCCTTATAACTCCCATGGCCATAACCTCACTCCACCCTCCACCTCACCTCCTTATCACTCCACTTCACCATTCCACTCCTCCTCCATTAACTCACATGCTCCCCTGAGTTTGTTTTGGTTTAGTTATATATATATATAATTATATATATATATATATGATAATAATAATAATATAGATAATAATATAATAATAATTAAAATTATAATTATAGTAAATTTATAATGTATATTATCATTTTAGTATAATAATTATATTTAATTTTTTTTTTCTCTACTAATTGTTACGAAAACTTCGCTTATTTAATTATTTTTAATCATTTTTTATTTAATTTAATATCGTTTATAATTTAATCTTTAACTTAAATAATTTAAGTTTTAATTACAACTTAATTGAGTATTAATAAAAAGACATTATAAATTTAGGATCTAAGTTTAATTAAAAACTCTGATTTTTAGCTTAAGCAACATATTTTTTAGAATTCTCGCAGTTTTGACTCTCAACTTTAGAAGCTCATAAGTTGAGTTTTACTTGGTCAAATGAGGCCCAAGACTGCTTGTTGGATAGATAAAGTAATGGAGAATATTTCTGAAGTAGGTTTATAACAAGATTTGATCATTTAATGTGTCTAAAATTCAACAAAATATCAACCTCCGAATTTTTAAATGAAAATAATTTCCTAAGTTTAAGTTTATGCATTTTTATTTGCCCACAACTTCTACTAAGTACAAATCCATTTGTCTATGTTCTCCCCGACCAATTAGATCTTTACAGACATCAATAGAAAACTTATATTTTTATTTATTATTTAATTATGTAATTGAGTTTTGATTGTTTATGCTTTATATTCCAGATTTAATATTTTGATTTTAATTTGCAATTTAATTTCTATTTTGATTGATTTTTTGCAGGGAAATAGTTGAAGAGATGAGGAGAAGAAAATTCAATATATAAGAATGCTCCAACAATAGAAGAATAGGATTTTGGGCCAATGAAAATTGATTGAGCAGAACTACTCTTCAACAACTTTCCTATTGATTTTTTTTTTTTATAAAATTATAAATAGTAGATTGTAGAATGTATTAGAGACTTCTCTTCTTTGCAATTCTGGAATTCTTAGAAGCACTATTGTAATGAAGATTTAGAGTTGTAGGTGAGAGGAGAGAAAATCTCAGATCTAGGGGATTATTGAGGATTTTTCTCTGCATTCTGAATCATGTATGATGGGCAAAGCTTGCACTATTGCAACTCTTGTTTTAATAGCAGAAGTTCAAAGCATTGTAAATGATTGTTGGAGACAAGAGCCAGAGAAACATATTCAATAAATTGGTATTTATAATACTATTGTTTTAAATACTCGTTTCATTTTATGATGACATAAATGTGTCATTTTATTCATATTTGTGCACTATTGTCAATGTGAGTAATTTGCCTGAATAATATGTTATTATTTATCTCTCTCTTGTAGCTTGAATTCTAATTTCCGAGTAACTATTTGCTCAGAAATCTGTATTTTAATTCTGATTTCACAAACAGTAATATTCTATGAACTATTTCCTTATATTATTGTTTAATCATTCGAGTTATTGATTTAATAATCATCATCATTTTGTGAACTATTTCCTAAATGTTGTTGATTAATTATTTCAGTTAATAAATTTCCGAACATAATGTGTTTTGGTATTCATAATGTCAGTTAATTGAACTGCTTCATTAGTTTGATATTGATTATAAGCCATACATATTTAAATCTCAATCATTTAGATATCTTGCTCTCGGTTGGATTAGATCTATATCTACCTAATTGAGATAGGATTACGATACTTTTCCTTTTGTTTGCATTTAGATTTAATTCTATATTTCTAGAAGTCCTCTTCCCAAAGAGGCAAAACTTTAGTTGTGGTTTGGCTGAGCCCCAGATCAGTTTAAGGATCACTTTCTTGTCTACTCAACAAGAGGGATGATTTGATGTCTCTTCTCCATTTGTAGATGAAAGTCACATTTTAAGCCATTGGAGACGGAGAGAAGGTAACTGGACCTAGTTTAACCAGTTGGAACCACCATTTCAATGGAAAAAGAACTGCTCTAAGGTCCAGACCAGGTGGTCTCCCTTATAATGTTGTAGGTAGAGAATTTTGAGCCTTCAACATAGCCATAGAGTATCCTCCCCCTCTTGCAATATCTATACTTTATTATAATTTAAAATTAATAAAAGAATGAAAATAAACTTTATTTAATTGATCAATTTAATATTTTAAAAAATAATGTTAAATAAAATAAAACTAAATTATTAAATTTGTAAATTTTGAGAACTTTTTGCACTAGTTTAATTTTTAGATGTTGTTGTTCTTTTCGGGGCATCATTTTCAATCAATTTTACCTAGAGTTCAGAATGAATTTCTTTGAATCTTAAGTTTCAGGCATGTAAAATGGAATGCCCAAGAAATTTGTTTAGAACCCTAAATCCATTTATACATTCAAAAACACATTTCAAACAACTCATCAAATTATATACCAAACCAATTCTTCATTTCTAGCTATATATATATATTTTATTATATATATATAATATTTATAACATTCAAAAACACATTTTAAACAACTCATCAAATTGTATCATCAAATTCTTAAAAAATATATAAAAATATCTAATTATTAGGCCGATAAGCCTTTCTTTTGAATTAATGCACCTTACTTTTTTGTCTACCATTTTCATATGATTGTGACATCTGCACAATTATGGCCATGACATCTGTCCAATTACATTTGCAGATATTTCACCCTCGCCCTATGTTATGCTTATCGCGCTTGCCAGGGGTCGATACCTGCACCTAGAAATCCGTTAGAGTCCAATGTTATGCTTTTCGTGCATGCTAGAGGTCGATCCCTAAGGCTTCTCATGAGACTTCCTATCACACTAATATAGCACATTGCGGAAACAATAACACATCCAATTACTTCTGGTGCTCACATGTCAGCTTCTCTGTGCTGTATCGAATGCGCATATGCTCTGTTGCAACCATTTGAGATAGAGGAGAGAGACGTGGCGAAGGCTTTGGGATCATAGTGTTAGAGGAGTTTATTACAAAGCTTTTGAAAGGCGGGAGGCCTAGCATTGATAAATGCATGGATGCAATGGGCATCAATTCCACAGATGACAAGCGTAGGCTGTGCAATACTCCCCAATTGCAGATAGATTATGAGCGGTTGGTCAGGCCCATAAGCAAACGATGGAGACCTAAGCTTGAGATTATCAAGGAAAAAGAGGAGGGTAATTGCCACAAGTTGATCTTGAAGATTAAGGAATTATGTGTTAACAGATCGTGAGAGATTGGGTGATTGTGTTGGGCAGTTGAACTGTTATGGTTATGATATTTGAAGATGGTGGGGGAGTCGACATCCATTATATGAAATTTGGGTTACATGGTGGGTGTACACAATGAAATATTTTAAGCGTGTTCATCTTAGCTCAGGATCACTGCTTTCTTTTTCACTGAGAGCTCTTTTGATTAGTTTCACCATTGATCGGCCAACATTTGCCTTGCGATGTACATTGCTTGCATGTTTATTATTAATTACATATGAAATTCGTATGTGTACAAGTTCCAGACAAACCACAGTTGCTGCAACAGGAAATGGGTAACTCATTTACTAGCGTAGGCGTCTATGATGTCCCCTATTGTACAAGAAAAAGAAGTATGAAAATGTAGATATAAAACATATAACAACAAATCGAATTTTACTTCATTTTATGCATGCAAGAGTTTTATTTTATTTTTTTTAAGCAACAAGTTAGTTTTAGTGGATAGAAATTTTAGAAAGATAAATTAGTTCAGTTTCCTTTGATTTCGGGAATCAAATCATTATGATTTGTATATGAATCAATCAGATTATGTTTAGGTGTGTAATTCACACACTTATTTTGCAAAACATTTTAATGAAATCTTATATTTAAGATTCAAATTTAATATTAATAATTTAGATTGTAGAGCAAGTTGAATTCAAGATTCAAATTTAATATTTAATAATTTAGATTGTAGAAAAAGTTGAATTTAAAATTACTACAATATCTATATAGATATTTGAAAACATTTTTAGAAGAAATCAAATTGATAGATTTTGGCCAACGCGATTCAAACCAGCGAGTATGGTTCATCATCCAAAATCTATCAATGTGATTTCTTCCGAAAATGTTTTCAAATATCTAAATATGGATCACAGAAGCTTAAATTTGATTAATATCCATATAATATTTTTTTTTTTTTAGTTAAAAGTGAGATTTTTTTTTTTTTTCATTCGAAGTGGCAAAACTATCACATAATATTCGTAATTCTTTATTTTTTTAGTTACAAGTGATCCTTCGAGAGTGTGTGTGTGAGTTATTAGATTAATTTAATATTGAAATAAAAGAAAATGATATTAGAGATATACTATATATATATATATATATTTATAATAATTATTATATATATATATTCATATATAATATACTTTTTAAAGAAATGTTAGTGAGAAGGTGAGGGTTATGCTTTGTTTCTCCTTCTTAATATAAAACACAAATAGAAAGAAATGCAAATTTCACTTAGTAATAGTCATTAATATTATGGCCTTTATGGATATTATAGGGGTTTTTTATGTTGCTCTAGTATTGGATTTGTTTGCTTTGCTAAATTGTTGAACAATAAATCAATATAATAAGAATGGAACACTTTCCTTTCCTAGTGACCTATTATTTAATACTTTGAGTAGGTGTTTAAGGTTAAGATCATGGTTTTTGCATTCAATCACTCTTTAGCATGGTTGGGGTTTTCAATCCCTTAAATGTCCACATGTGTCTAACTTGACATATGTTATTAATGATAGTTGAGTTGGCATCTGTGTGATACCTTTGTGGTTCCACAGCATAGGTCAATTTGTGAGAGGCATAATGGAAGGTCTTTTCCTATAGATGGTTGTAGACACACCACCTAAGTGAACGTGAAGGATTGCCAGAAAAGGTTGCAATGACAAACATTGCCTCTTGATTAATGAATAGAGTTGTCAAATAATCCATGACGGCTTTGTATGAGCGGGATTTGTTGGCCACATTAGCCAAATGTGTAGACCCGAGGGACTAAACAGTCCTTAGCCATTGATGTTACCTTCAATTGCACTTTGGTGTGCTAGGTATGCTTGGGTGCACATGTTTGGTGCACTTGTTAGATGTAGAGAATGGGATGACAAGGCATCAAAGGAATCAAATTTGATGAATGACACTCATATCCACTTTAGAGTGAAGGGGATTACAATTACAAGGAAAGTCTCATATATAACAGAGGACACCTAAGTGTTATAAGATCTAGAAGTGGAAGCATTAATCATTCAATATAGTCTAAAAGATATATACAATTCAGGCTAAGTTCATGGTTAGGTAAAGTACAACAAATTGAATTGGTTAAGTGAGAAGAATAAGAATAAGACAAGACTTGCAAGAGGCAAGCTTGTGGATGCTTTAGGGGTTTGACTGTTATTTTTTTAGGAATTATCTTTTCTATAGCTATAACTTATAAATGAGTAACGAGAAATTAGACATGCTCCATTATTATACATTGTAACATTCTTCATAAAAATAATGCTAAGGCATTTGCCTAGGATGGTTCCTAGTGTATTGTGATTTTTTACTTCTTTCTTGAGTTGCTTGGTGTTGGATAAGTATTGACATATTAGCGAAGTTAAAGTATTGTAGGGAGGCTTTAAGTTATGATTGGACATGCGACTATTGTTAGGTGAACATGCAAGTTAGAATTAGATGTGCATCTAATGTAATGTGCCTTAACGAGAAGTTATGTGTAGAGCTTATTCCTCATAGGAGAGGGTAATAATTAAGTTTTTTTCCCTTTGAGGCCGAGGGCCTTTCAAGACTTAATGTTTTATCTCTTTAAGGGGACAAATATATCTAGATAAATAAATGAAGAAATTAATTATGGGAATAATTAGAGAATTTATTCTAATTTATCAATCGTATCAGGTATATTAAGTTAGAGGGAGGTTTCCTAAATGGGTGGTAATGGGCACAAGCACATCTAAGAGAGTAATATCCTCCTTCAACACATGCTCTTTTAAGATGGTATGCCTTCCTAAGCTTACTAGAATAAAATAATTGCTAAAATATTAAGTCCTTTACTGCTCATGATCAGTGGTTAATGAGGAGGAACTATAAGCGAAGAGTGGGATGTATGAGGAGGGGAACGATAGCTATTGAAGAATATAGGGCTAAAAACATGATTAAAAGGAAGAAAATATGTTGATAACCAGGTTTGGAATAGGGATTTTCAATAGATATATGAGAGCCACGATCCACTAAATAAAAAATGTTTTTTTTTAGTTACTTTATCGTCCAAATTTTATTTATATGGATTCATATCTAAACAATAACCAAAGCCTAGTCAATGAAAGTATTTAAAAATATTATTGCTATACAACTTAAATAATAATTATAAATTATTCGAATTCAAGCTTTTGTGATCCATAACTTGTTAATTTAAGTAGATTTTAGAAAAAATCACATTGAAAATATTTGGTTGACGCGTTTCGAACCAACCATTATGATTCATCTTCCGAAAATCTACTTAATTAACAATTATTAAATTTATTAATTTTATAATAAAAAAAACTTGGGTAAAGGTTCCCTAAAATATATTGTGAGAGAATATATTTCAAATCTATTTTAAATCTTTTCTATATAATAAACCTACAAATTCTATGATGAAAATTATAGACAGACTAAAAAAAAGAAAATGAATAGGGTCACACTATTTTGTCATAGATAAAAATAATTTAAACACCCACCAAATCAACTAGCCTTTATTTTAAATTAAAATATATAAACATTAAAATAAGCATAAATATAATTTTTATAGTTTTGAATTAGGATGTGGGTAATAGTTAGTTTTAATTAAAGCAATGAAACAAAATAAAATTGAGATCTAATAACTTTACTAAGTATACAAATACAAAACATATGACATACATATTTACAAATACTTTTCTCATAAATTTTTTTAAATCAACAAACATATCCCCCTCTCTTTACACCTTTTAAAGGAATGGCTAATTAAATCACTTTTAATTTCCTAATTGCTTTACAATTTCCCACCATTAATTGCACTACCAGAATATTTCCCACAATTAGTTGCATTACAAGAATTTGAGAAACCCGAAAAGGCACTACCACATGGCCGTTGGAATCAAACAAAATGTTTCACCGACCTTGTGTCACTAAAATCTTTTCAAATTTATAAAATTATGTGAGCAAGATCGCACGTCAAAAGAAAATGCAGTTTTGCAAAAAAGTAAAAGAAAAGAAAAATCCATTTCTTGACGGCAAGAACTAGTGTCAAAGCTGCCTTGACCAATGAGAGACGAGCAGGTTTTATATGTAAAGGTGGAGCCACTGCTCATTTTATCGTTGCCGGAGAATCAAAGGACCCGATCTCCCTCACGTATACTAAACGTGACGTCCTACCCCTCCCGTAGCCCCATAACAGAAACAGGAGGGACAACTCCCAACTCCCCTTACGGAGAAAACCAGGACGGGGTTCCAAACCGATGACAGAGAGCGCTTTTCACCGCCATTGTTAAAACAACCTTTGCAGGAACGTGTTGTCGAAACATTTATTAACAATCTTCAAGCAAAAAAATTCTACATCGATACAGTCAGAGAGGCCTTTAAATTGGTTCAAATTTGCCGATTTGAAGGTTTAAAAATTCATTTATCCCTGATATCAGGGTTTGTCAGAGCTTTAATGGATGATGCGGTCCTGCAGAGGGTGGTGCAGCAGCACGGGGTGGACGTCTTCTCACAGCACAACCTTCACCAGGGCTCCGATGACGAGCACGCCTCCTCTTCCCTGCTTCAATCTCTGCCTCTTCACGCTGTAAGCCATATTTTCACAAAACGCTTTAATTCTATGGAATCTGAAATTCAATTGCAAAATATTGAGCCTAATGCGAACCTTTAGGCCTGTTGACGACATATCAAGGGTTAATTGTACCCCTTTGTTGAGGGCAGTGGCCGCCTCGTGTCATTAAGGGGAATTCAGATCTCCACCTCTGGTTTTAAATGCGAACTTTAGCATTAACTGAGCTTTAGCTAAGCTCACTAAGAACTTTGTCATATGCTTGATACTTTTTAAAGTTAACATTTCAGATATCGGTTGACTTGAATGCCAATCTCCTCTTCTTTCAGTCCAAACTATTGTTCCTTATCCTTTCTAACATGATCCTTGGGTCATCAAATTTTACCTAGAACTGATTGGTGCAACACAAGTATTAGAGTAGCTCCTGGTTTTCCTTTTGTTCCTTAACACAATGCTTTTCAACCTCATTTATCTATTCCCCTAACACCTCCAACATATCATGGATTTCTTTTATATACTCAATTGCAACAACATATATGTTCCTTTGTGTCCTAGAACTCTTTCCTTTGTATTCCTTTGTTTCCATTTTTCACGAGTATTCCTGTACCACTTTGCACCTTCTTTGCTAGACGTGTGACTTTCTTATGTACACCCTTGTTTCACATTTCTTCCAAGTTAGAGGTTCTCTTCTATTTGCTGTCTTGACTAGGAACTTTAGGTGGGGCACCCCCTGTTTTGAGTCTGCCATTGACCAAATCTTGCAGCAAGAAATGAGAGGGCAGACTTGAATGGAGAGCTTGAAGCATGGCCAAGAGAATGAAAGGTGTTGAGCCATTAGGACAATTAGGCTGACAACTGATCAACTGAAATGCAATTAATGAGGTCGAGTGCTGCCATAACTTGGAGTTGTAAATCCATAAGAAAATTTAAAACCCAGATAAAATGGCCTAGGATACTTAAAACCTAAGGTTGTAAGCAAATGCTTTCATCCTTGATTAAATTTTAGTTTGTCACTAATATTTTTCACAATCTCCTCTTTTTGTACCATTATTTATCTTATCATGTGGAGGTCAAGATCTTTAACAAGAGAATTTTGTTGGCAATCTAGGGGTCTACATTGTTCATTGCTCTTTGAACATGGGTGTATTCAAGTTTCCATCTTGTTAGACACCTACATGTACTCTTCTTCAACAATGTGCTAGCATGCAATTGCCCTAACTGATTATGGCACAAACACAACCAACGTTCATTTACTTTTAACTAATCAAACTACTCTCAATTAGATCTGTGCACTGAAATATAACAACATAAGGAGAATGTAATATTAGAAAAAAGTTAAAACCCATTGATAAAGAGATCTCCATCAAGTATAGTAAAGAGAAGTAGATACACAACTTTTACCCAATTGCCAATTACATTGACAATCTAGGTATAAATAGCTAACTTATGCAGCCTCATTATTGTTGAAAATTACAGCTCAGATAGGAACTTTTGGACAGGTTCAGTGTGAATATGTGAAAAGTAGTTTAAGATATCTTCAAAAAGTATTTCAAAAAACAACTCTATGTTGTAATTCACTTTAGTAAAAAAAATGAAAGTCTTATATTCAACATGAGTCTAAATTTGTATCTTATGTGTGACTTAGATTAAGAGGAATCTTAAAAATAGACTCTCCACCAAAAGTATAAAGATTGGGCAAGGTAGATGCTTTAAACATGATCATAGTTGAGCAGGTTGACCAATAGAGAGGGAGAGAGAGTGGGTAGCCTAGACATTTTCAGCAGCACACAACCCTGTATAGGAGTTTCATACGGTGGTACAGACAATATTGTACGTATTTGTACAGTCACCTAGACAGTACAATATGGATCCCTACAGTCGTAGGAATAGTTCGTATAGGCGCCTATGTAGTTTGTACCAAAATCATATGGAGCGAGAGAGTTTTTGAGAGCTGGAGCATGGGGAGTGTCATTTTCCAAAAAGCCTTAGGAGTGTCTATATATATACATATATATGGCATTTATGTTAAAAAAACATCTAGAATGACAAATTAGTTGCAGAATATATGAAAACATGCAGATTTGTGACATTAGTGAAGATAGAAATGGCATCCCTAGCACATTAATGATTAATTATTCAGGCATCAACCATCTAAATCTAGCAGTTACAAACAAACATATAAATTTTTACAATGTTGCACAAAGTAAGGATGTTTTTTGGAAGCGAAGCGTTGAAAGCATCATTTTCCAAAAATCGTCAGAATCAAAGCATCTCAGAAGCTCCTATATATATATATATATATTATTTTTTGCATTTATATTAGAAAAACACCCATAATACCAAATTAGTTGTAGAAGATATGAAAACGTGCATATTTGTACACAAATCAAGATAGATATGGCATTCGTTGTACATCAATGATTAATTATTCAAGCATCAAGCATCTAGAATCTAGATTCCTCTCCTCTTGTCTAGCCTTTGCCTCTACTTCGATTCTCTAAGGATATTAGTCAACATTGCCCTAATCCAATCTTTATAATATAGTAGAAAAACCTTAACATGCCTGATCAATGATTTTGATTTGAGTGAAGGGTACAGGTTTGCTAAGGCCATGACAAAAGAGTTCAAAAATCAACACCACCAACATTGGGGTACATATAGGGCTTGGTGCATTTGATTAAATGGCAATCACATACCCTCATATATGATATAATCTAATGAAATGCCACAATCCCATTGATCCTGAAATCTTGAAAACTATTAAGTCTGCTGAATTTTGAATGGGATATGAAATTCTATTTTCTTCATATGAAGTCCGATGAGGTTGGAACCACTCCCAAACATCCTAAGCCATTTCATGGTAATGTTAAAAGTTTAAGTAAACTTTAGGAATTTAATATTACCATTAGGGAGCATCTTGAAGTGTCTAGGGAGCATCATGGCAGCACATTGGGAGTGTCCAGGAAGCATAGTTCCTCACATAACAATTCGATAATTCCAAAAAAGAAAAAGCCCCGTGGAATCGTGTGAGTATTTTTCGGAATCGTGGTTCAGGCTTGCAGAACCGTAGTTCGGAACCGTCATGGTTTCGAAAGTCCAGGAACCACGTTTTTGCTTGAGGATCATCGGTGCCAGATCCGTCCGGGACGCGAATCCGACTCTTGAACCAGGGGGGGATGATTCCTACAACATTGAATTTTTAAGCATATGATAAAAGGCATACCATTAACATATCATTGAAATCAATTATCTAGCAACTGTGAACATGACCAGATAGTAATGTTTACAAAATAGACCATCTACACACTAAAGTATGAAGATTGAAAGGTTCAAATTCAAAACACTATTCTATCATCTACGACAAATAATTTGTGAATCTATCTATTGTTCTCTTCTCCTTACACCACCATGACTGCTGTGTGGGCCTCCATGTGGTGGTAGTGAAGTAGATGGAAGTTGTGGAACTAAAGATGAAGCCCCAGTTGTTGTAGCTGGAGTCCTAGACACGGGGACCATGGCACTGGATTAAGGTGGCATCTCAATGTGATCATAAGTCATCCATGAGAGCATCCTCTATTTTCTCTAAATACAACTCTCCTCCAAATTATCCTCCTTAGGATTTTTGTTCCAAACCATCAAATCTTTGTTTGTCTTTGCCACATAGTAATGGGACAACAATCACAAATTGTAATGAACAGAAACTAACCTCTCTGCCTGGTTTGCATTCAACTTGTTTCTTTTGATAGAAGTGTTCACCAATTGTGAAAGCACCCTTGTTGCCAAATGTTATAACTATGGGGTAGCACCACCATGAATGTTCCCACACTCCTTGACAAGCAATGTTCCACCATCGCTTATATTAGTATCGTACTTCATTCTTCGCCACTTGTCTAGCCTTTGCGTCTACCTCGATCCTCTAGGGACGTTAGTCTACACCATCCAATGTTGAAGTTAGTTCGGATAGGTGCTTGGTTTCTTAACATGTGGAAGTGGTCTAACACATGCTTTTTCCCAATATGACTTTATATTTATAACGTAACTTTTACTTTATGACTAAAAGTGACATAAGTTGCCTTAACGAAAATTCAAGTCACAATCATTGATCTCAAGAGAGCAAGATTTAATCTTCTCCATCCATCTCTTCAGAGATCTAAGGTTAGGCATTTGGTCATAAAGAGATAAAAGCAAGTTGGGGGAAAAGCAAGACACATTGAACTGTAAGATACCCCCTTGGAAGTACCTCAAATTTCACCAAATTTCTAAGTTTTTTATTGATGTCTTTAGTGAGATATTTAGTTAAACAGTATGTAATTACACTGCTGTAGGTGTAGTTTCTATTTATTTGTTTCGAGCATAAACAGATAGTAGCAAAAACAGGGTTACGGGGGAGCACCCCCCCTCTCGCTCCCACTCCCAATTTGCGCTCCGAGCGGGAGCGTTTTTGGGAGCGCGCTCCCTAAAAAAAAAACGCTCCCTGTCTTTTTGGGAGCGTTTAGCCTTTTTTGCAATTTTTTTTGCCGTAATTTTCTAAATGCAATTTTTTTTCAAAGAAACAAATAAGTTTTGAGTGGGGCAGCTTAATGATCAAGCCTATGGCCTTAGTATTGATATGCGATTCATGGTAATGTTAAATTCTTAAAGTAAATGCGACATTCTCCTTAATCTTCATTTTCATCTTTTCACTTAAATTTTTAACATTACCATGAAATGACTCAGGATGTTTGAGAGTGGTTTCGACCTCATTGGATTTCATATGGAGAAAATAGAATTTTAGATTTCATTCAAAATCCAACAGACTTATCAGTTTTTCAGGATTTCAGGATTGGGGGATTACAATGTTTCCATTGAATTTTGTCATGTATTAGGGTATGGAACTCGTATTTAATCAAGAGCACCAATCCGTCTATGTACCTTGATGTTAGTGACATTGGTTGTTGAACTCCTCTATCATGACCCTCCTAAAAATGTATGCATCACTCAAACAAAATCTTGACTTGACATGCTATGCTTTTTCTATCTTATGTTAATGCTTAGAGGGTGATATTAATGATAAAGATCCCTATACAGATACAAAGGTAACGACAAAGATACCTCTGGATATTAATGCTTAGAGGGTGATATTAATGACAAAGACCCTGATTTTCCAACAAGACTAAAAAATTAGACATTTCTTGTGGTGACAAGAGACCCAAGCATAAGAAATAGATAATAGATTTACTTCTCTTTTCTAGTTTCTAGTAGTTTTTATAACTATTGACTCTTTCATATTTATTATGATATTTTTTAAACAATATATGACAATTTAAGTTTGAAGTTGGCAATTATAACTCATTAGTAATGAATTATGAATATGATGCTTCATGAAAGTTGAAAGTTGTTTCATTTCATTTCATTTATAACATTTCATTTTATGTTAGATATTATTTGTTGTAATGGTTACAGTTAGCTTACAAGTACAACTTTGGTGATCAATGATGATAAATGTTATATATTGAATTTTGAAAGCTTGAAACCTTAAGATTGATGAATCATGAGACTCAATATGTTGTATGTTACTATGTTACTAACTTGTGGACATGGTTGATGAAGATTATAACTTCTAGATGATTGTTGTTATATGGCTCAATCTATGTTTCTTTTGTCTTTTATATATAATTCATTATTCTACATGTTTTTGTTGACATATATGTATCAAAATATAAAAAATATAAATAATATATCTATTATATAAAAAATGATCTAGGATTCGCTCCCAAACGGGGAGCTTCTGAAAATGTCGCTCCCGCTCCCTACTTTCGCTCCCGCTCCCAAGTAACATTGGGTAGGAATAAATCAAAAAAAGTGCATGAAGGGTTTCTAAACTAAGTAAACTTAGAAACTTCAACATGGTATCAGAGCGTGATTGTAGATCACAGGAGGACTTAAAGACATTAGCCGAGTGGAGCAATATTAGCAGAAAACAGTTGTCCCGAGGCGACATAAGTTGTTTCTAGCAGAGCAGAAGCCTAAAGTGTGACGCAGAGCTAGCTAGAGCCACACGGAAGAGGTCGGGAGTTGCACAAAGCCTGAGAGAGGCCAGCGTTGCTGATGCAGAGGACTAGAGGGCTGACACATGGCATCCCAGGGCTGACGCAAACCCATCTAGGGTGACACGGAGCCAACGTAAGGCACAGAGGGGCTGACGTAGTTCACATAGAGGTAGTTGCTGGAGTCTAGAAGGCTGCAAAAATATTGCAGAGTGGAGTGGTGAGGTACTATAGTCAGAACAGTACCTGACAGAGCAGGGCCAAAGGAGTTGTTACTGAGGATTTCTAGCCAAGGAACCTAGATCAGCAGTGCAGTTACACAAGACGATCAAAGCAAGGGGCATCTCGACAAGCGGTAGAAGGATTTTCAGGAGGGAAATCAGGACTTAGAGGGAGTCGAGAAGAGAACTTACAAACGGGAAGTAGAGACTCAGAGGAGTCGAACAAAGAACTTCCAGGAGGGAAGTAGAGGAGTGTCATGGCACTACACAGGGTAAGAGACTAGGATAGACTGGATGAAGCATCGAACTTCACAGTCTGGAAGGCCAGAATCTTATCAGTGCTTGACAGGAATCATGACAAGAACTTCACCTTGAAGGTTATAGCTATCCCAGTCAACCCCAATGATAATGACAAGTATGAAGAGGCGATGGTGAGGGCCAAGTGCATTATCCTTGACGGGGTCAAGGGTCATGTGGTACCACATATAGAAGGAAACAATAGTTGAGATGTGGGAGGCTCTCAAGAACCTATACTAGAATACTTATGTGCAAAGAAGAATGTTTCTCGTGAACTAGATGAGGTCATATCAGATGAAGAAGGGTCAATCCATTGACACCTTTCTCGGAGAACTGAATGAGATCTGAGACCAGTTGACTGCTATAGGAGCGACACCGAATCAGGAGCTTATGGTGAGGAAAACCCTGAATGTTGTCTTAGAAGACTGGGAAGTGTTTGTCCAGATTATCCTAGGTAGAGGGACTCTCCCACCTTGGGACAAGATGTGGGCAGCTCTTCACTAGGGAGAGATCAGACGACAGTGGAAGATAGGTAGTAGCAGCAAAGGGATCAAGGTTAAGCAGGAGGAAGAGGATGTGGCCCTAGCATCCGAGGGAAGGCAGGAGAAGCGGAAGAAGAAAGATCTCTCCAAGATCAAGTGCTTACACTATGGGGAGATGGGTCATTATGCGACCCAGTGCCTAAGGAAGAAGAGTAAGGGAGAGTCTTCCGAGACTAAGGTAGCGCTAACACGGGCAGAGAAGGAAGTTTTAACAGACAATGATTGTGCGATGAATGCACATATGCCACTTGAGTGGAAGTGGGGAGACATCGAGTTGTAGTCAGATGGACTACAGGCGATGAGGGGCAGGATCCTTGAGGTACCAAGCCTCTTAGATTAAAACTTGCTATAGGAGCTCCGACGAGGAGTAGCAGGACTGGCTAATGTGGCTAGAGACGGATGCGGATGAAGCAGTAGAGAGATCTACAGTGCAAGAGTCCCGAGACAGCGTAGAGCTAGTAGGATGCAACAATGTGAGAGGCACAGGAGTGTTGCACCAGTGCAGGAAGGCACAGAGAGGTGTGCAACGGTGCGAGATGCATGGAGTTGTTGCAGCAGCGCAGAGGTCACAGAGGGAGCACTTTTCAGTGGCAGAGGGAGCTTCAACATTAGTGGTTTCTAGCCCAACGGGGAGGTCAGTTGGGAGATCAGTTACTTCAGAGTAATTGAGTTGCAGTGCAGCAGTGGGTAGCATGATGCAACATGATGAGAGGAGGTGTAGTGCAGATACAGTGCTGGGAGGAAGGAACAACAACAACACAGATGCCGAGGGAGCTGTTGTAAAGATGTAGCAGTGGCAGTGGCAGAACCATGGGCAATAGTACACGAGGCAGCAATGCAGAGGATGTTGGGCAGGAAGGCCTAGCATCAACATAGGTACCGATGTCAGATGATCAGAGTAATATTCAATGAGGAGTATTGCTAGAGCACAATGCTCGCTATGAGGGAATGTTGATTTGGGGTAGCATCAGATGTGCTCCAGCCACGAAATTTGGTGGAGAGATTGGGGCACATGAGTTCCCCAATACCCATAAAGGGTTTGGGTAGATTCTAAACAAATCAGGAGATATTAAAATAATTAATATTTTTAATGGAGTCCCTAAGTCTAAACTTAGGGAAAATAAAATATTAATGTGTATTAATATGAATCTATGTTAGAATGGTCGAAAAGACATGGATCGAGCCAGATCTAATCTTAGCCATTGATTAGGGACTTAATCTCGGCCGTTGATATGTCAACAGGAAAAGTATAAGAGGAGGCTTGAGGGTCACTTGGAGAATACACCAAAGTGATCAGTGATCTATTCTCTAGAGTGGGGTTTGCTAAGAGAGATAGAATCAATGATCGGGAGAGCAGTTGAGGGAAATTGAGTACAGAGAAACAGAGAAGGCAGAGATTGTGCCGGAAGAGTAGTGCAACAATTGAGGGGAGTGACGCAGAGCCAGTCAGGGCTCACACAGAGGTAGCCAAGTGTTGTACAGAGCACCAGAGAGGCCAACATGTTTGGCGCAGGCCAAGAAAGGCTGACATAGGGCCAACGTGAAATAGATAGGGGCTGACGTAGTCCAGATTGGGTAGATGTTGTGGTTGCAGAGCAGTTTTGTACTGAGGAGCTGCAGAAGGATTTTCTGAGGTTTGAGCCAGGAGATTTCTCTCAAACTGGGAGGTATAGCTGCTAAGGAAATTCTCTATTGGGTAGGCCAGTTTCGGCACCTAGATTGTACTCTGATATTGCTTAATAAGAAAACCCTCAGATAATTGCACCAGTTTTCCCGTATTAGGTTTTTCTAGGGACATTGGTCCAAAAATAATGGTGTCATGTGGTGTAGGGGTGATTTTAGGGGCGAATGTTCGCCCTTTGGTGAAATTAAGGGGTTTTAAATTTTTAGTGGGCGAATATTTTGTATCATAGTACATTTTTACAAATCACCTCAAATAGCCCACCTTATTTTAAGGGAGAGGGTAAAAAAGGTAAATTTAGCCCTTGAAATTAGGAGTTACAACCTTCCATTCGCCCATTTTCAAGAATAGGTTTTATTTAAGTGAATCCATTCGCCCATTTTCAAGAATAGGTTTTATTTAAGTGAATCCTATGGGCCAAAGGCCCAAATACCATATTTATAAAAGAGGTATGGTAAATTAATAAAAATATAAATAAATGAGAGGTATGGTAAATAAATAAAGCATTTTTTATATTTACTCCATAAGTCACCTTATATACATGCAAGGGTGTAAACAAATAAAAATATAAGTAAAGTGGAGGTATGGTAAATAAATAAAACGTCTTTTTATACTTACTCAAAAGGTATGGTAAATAAATAAAAATATAAATAAACTACATGTATGGTAAATAAATAAAACCTCTTTTTATATTTAGTCCATAACTCTCATTCTATTTATGAAGGCTCAAGAAAGATGTTTTATTTAAGTGAATCCTATGAGCCAAATACCATATTTGTAAAAGAGGTATGATAAATTAATAAAAATATAAATAAACGAGAGGTATGGTAAACAAATAAAAAATTTCTTTATATTTACTTCATAAGTCACCTTATATTTACAAACACTCAAAAAATGCATTATATTTAGGTGAAACCTATGGGCAAAATACTATGGGACAAATACCATGAGCTAGATTATTATTAATACCATGCAAAAAAA
>APFE031221870.1:893-44894 GCA_000404065.3 Pinus taeda
GCGCTGCCCCGGACCCCATAAAGTGGGGTTACGGGTACCCCTCAAACCCCCTGTTAACTATGTGGAAAGAATATAACACAGCCCAACATTTTGCACCCGCCATTGCTCATTTCTCGCAATAAAGCCTGATTTGTGATTTTTTCTCCATACTTAGCTATTTTCATCGATCTTCGGGGATTTTCCAAGGCAATCTTCAATTTTCTTGAACTTCTGCTCTAGGATTCCATTTCCAGACTTCCATATACCATTGGAAATCCCTTTTCAAGCACTATGCAATGGAGAGGGTCTGATCAAGCTCTGATAGCTTCTATGGCCTAAGAAAAAGGCTCCAAGCTTCACTGCTCTTGGGCAATTTTGACCAATTGGAAACCACAATGCAGTGAGTGACAACATTGGCTCCAACTGAGGACAATGCCTTGTTGGCAAGGTACTGAGGACCTGTAGACTAGTAGCCTTTCCTTCTATTGAGCATGGAGTTATTTATAAACAAAATATAATTATGTAAAAAGGACTTTTTGGTAATAAACTGAAAAACTCAAATAACAATTTCAACACATACCAAATATTTACAATGAGAAAGAGATAGATATCTCTAATTTTGAAAATAAAATTTTTGGAACTGACCATTTACTGGTAGTTCCAACAATTCACCATCTAAGTTTTCAAGCATGTAAGTGTTGTTTCCCTTCTCTTCCATAATCTTGAAGGGGCCCAACCATAGTGGATCAAATTTCCCATGCTTTCCTTTGTCTTCTCGCCTTACATCCCATCTGAGCACTAGATCTCCCTTATAAAGAGGTTTTTCCTTAGCATTCTTGTAAAACAGAGATTTCATCCTTTGTCGTTAGTTTGATAGTTTGGTCCCCACCAACTCTCTGTTCTCTTGAAGCTCCACTAGTTGATTTATTCTTCTAGTCAAGGCGCTAGGCTCTTCCTTGGCTTCTTGCAGCAACTTGGCTACTGGCATTACCAATTGGATAAGGAAAACAACAACCTTTCCATATACTAGTTCAAAGGGTGATTTCCTAGTGGATCTTTTAGGTGTGACACAATTAGCCCACAGAGAAAAATTTAGTTGGGAGTCCCAGTTCCTTTGATTTTCAGAAATGGTCTTATTTAGAACTCTCACCACAGTTTTATTAGAAGATTCAACCAAGCTGTTCCCTTGAGGGTAGTATGTAGTGGAGTGTCCAATAACGATGTTGAATCTGTAGTGGAAGTTGGAAAACTTGGAAGATTTGAAAACTTGTGCATTATCAATGATGATTTTAAAAGGACACCCAAAATGGGACAATATGTTCTCCTCCATGAATTTTATCACCACTAAATCAGTAGCATTCCTTGCTGGGATAGCCTCTACCCACTTGGTGAAATATTCAGTGGTTGTTAAAATCCATCTGTGTTGGCCACTAGAAGGTGGGTTTATTTATCCAATGAAGTCCAATCCCCACTGTTGAAAAGGCTCCCCTACGTGCACAAGAATCAAAGAGAGAATAACGAAATTTTGTCTTTCAGTAAGCAGTTGGAATTTTTGGCATGACCTGACCTGAGAGTAAACATCTACAAACAACATGGGTCAATAATAGCTTGCCTTGAGGATTTTGTGTGCTATTTCCTTCCAACTGTAGTGTCCTCCACAGCCTCCCCCATGGAAATCCTTAATCACTTCATGCAGAAGCCTGTTTCTCCAATATAGCATACTTCAGCTCAACGTCCCTTAGGACTTGGCTAAAAAAGGCAATGAGCTACTCGTAACCATATTTCTTTTTCTGTAACAATACAACAAAAATGGTATGTGGAGAGGCGAAAGAAAATATGTAGAAGGGAACTGAATAACCAGGGCTGACTAGCACTGGGGCCTCAACCAAAGCTTCTTTGATCCTAGTGAAAGAATCATGGGGGGTGGAGCTCCAATTAACTTTGTTCTCCTTCTTGAGAATATTTTTGACACCTTTAACTATCTCATCATAGTTGGCTACGAACTGCCTTAAGAAATTTATCCTCCCCAAAAAGGTTTGGACTTCTTTCTTGTTTTTGGGTAAGGGAATGAGGCTGATGGATTTGACTCATTCAAGATCAATATTTACTGCTTCATGCGCTATGATGTGCTCAAGAAGCGTCCCCTCACTTAGGGTGAACTGAGACTTCTTCGGATTCAGAGAGAGGCCATACCTTCTGCACTTCTCAAAAATGAGCTTTAAATGGAGGATATGCTCTTCATAAGTCTTAGAAAAGACTGTGATGTCATCTAAGTAAACTACCACAAATTTATATTTCTCACCCACAAAAGTCATGTCCATGTCTCTTTGGAATGTGGCTCCTACATTTATCAACCCAAATGGCATGCGAGCATACATGAATGTCCCCCACGGGGTGGTGAGAGCAGTATTTTTCTAGTCCTCAGGGTGGACCACCACTTGGTTATATCCTGAGAATTCATCCATCATGGACATTCTGGTCACACCCACTACCTTCTGTAATATATTAGCCATCTTGGGTAGAGGGTAGTTTTCTTTTAGGGACACCCTATTTAAATTTTGGAAGTCCATGCACAACCTTATCTCTATGTTCTTCTTTTGGATAGGGATCAAATTAGCCACCCACTTAGAGTATCTTAGAGGGACTATGATTTTGGCATGCAACGACTTACTTACCTCCTTTTCAATGGAGGAGAGTAAGAGTGGGTTTATTTTTTTCAGTTTTTTGTTTACATGGATTTATCCCACTCTTCAGAGGAAACTTATGTTGAATAATATTTGTGTCAAATGATTTCAAATCATCATACGACCAAGCAAAGACATCTTTGTATGTTTTGACACATCTAAATACCTCTGTCTGTATTGCCGGGGGAATCCTTTGGACAACCTGATCGTCTGGGGTTCCTCCTCTGATCCGATGTTGCAATCTTCGACCTGATCATCCTTCTTAGGGGCCATTGGTTTGGATGCTATGTCGTATTTATTTAAAATTCTTTCTAATGGAACAAGTCCACGAGGGATGGTGTTCCCTTTTAGTTGCACTTTTTTTTTCCCATCCACTGTGTCTTTCCTGGGAGTGGCTTCTTGTTTTGCTTCTCCTTCTTCTTAATCGATGGTGGAGTGAGAAAACTCCCCAATGACCTCTATGAATCTCTTTACTTGCTTGTCATCTTCAAATACCTGCCATGTTTGACATTGTTAGGTATTGAAGGACCGTGTCTAAATTCTATCTCATATATGAGAAGTGGATTCTATGGGGGCCTTAAAATGCTTGTAGCTACCGCAATAGAGCCAACCATCCTATTTTCTTCCCTGGATATAAACTAGATGTTAAACACCATGAAGAAATTGTCGATCAAGTCCCACACTTCATTTTAGTACATCCTCAACCTGGGGTGTTTGGCTTGGCATTGGTCTTGGATCTGCTTCATGACCAATTCAGAGTATCCATAGACCGATAGGAATTAAATGTTCATATTTCTCTCCATTTTTAACCCCAAGAGAAGTTCTTCGTACTCCACTACATTATTGGTTTCCTCAAATTCGAGCTTGAAAGAGAGGGGTATCATGCTGCCTTATGGAGATACCAACAATGTCCCAGCTTCGTTCCCATATTTTGAGTTTGCTCCATCAAAGTATAACTTCCACGCCTCTTTTTCATTTAAATGCTGGTATTTCAATTTCCTTGTCAAGTGTAATGATGCTTCTTCTAAGAGGTTCTCATCTTCTTCTAAGAATAAGAAAGATATATCATTGTATTTCCCATGCACTGGGGAGTTCTCTGAGCCTTTAGCTGGGGTCACAATTTTCACAAATCGGGATTCTCCATACATCCTTCTTTTCTCACCTCCAAAAGTGGGAATGGTGGCATAAGTAAGATCTAGCTTGATAGATCCACCAAACTTGGAACCCCAAGATCTGAATAAGAGAATTCCAAAGCAAGGAGGTATGTTTTCCACCACTATATCCATGACCACACTCTTCACCAGGATCTGAGCCAAATTTACCACCAAATCCTTTATCATGCCTAAGCACTTGACTCTCTTGGACTCAAAGGAGTACAAGTATTTGTATGGTCTGGTGATATCCAAACCCAACTACTCCATTATTGATAATGGAATGAGGTTGTGTGAAGCTGTTGAATCCAACATTCAGTTATGCAACAAAAGGTCATGGATCACCAAGGTCACATAAAACGATGTAGTAGAGGGATCCAACTCTTCCACATGCGGCCCAAAAAAAACCATTGGCCTCTCCTCTTGGAGGTTCAAACTATCATGGGATGGAGCTAAGCTAGTTGGGTGCATGAATTTGGAGACTTGAGCTTTGTAATGAGGCTACTTTAAAAGCTCAGTGATAGGAACAATAATTTTTACCTTTTCCAACTCCTTCTAGAGATTGAATGTATGTTGGGCCTTTTCTACATCTCCTGTTCTGTTCCTTCTCTCTTCCCGATGGTAGTTGTTAGCATGGAAGGTGCCTCTTTTTCTATATGTCTTTTAGGACCATTTCTCTCTTTATTCAAAGAGACTCCTGTATTGGGTGAGTTAGGATGTAGCTTACCCTTCCCTTTGTCTGGGGCCAAAAGGAACCACTTGGGGAGAAACTTCCCCTTACTGTTATGGTTCTCTCTCCCTCTTCTTCTAAGATCTTAGATTATACTTACATTGTGACTGCGTTTGCATGAACTCTACAAACCATCTACAATAATAATCCATATCTTCTTCCTCTTCTACTGCTTCTCAGTGATGACTGGCCTCCTAGTGAGTCATATTCTCATGTTCCTCTTCATCAAAACCAACATATATATTGCTCTGCATCTCCTGAGTATTAGAAAATTGTTCATTGGGACTATATTCCAAGTATAAGGGATGATGAATCTGATCCAAATTCTCCTTTCTTTCTCTTGGAAGTATTTGCAGTGGAGACCTTCTATATTGCTGGTTATAGACCCAGTTGTTGACTTGAGCATTATGCCTGGAGAGGTTCTTGTTCTCGATTTCGAGATTCCCAACCTTTTGTGATAAAATCTTGATGAGTTTGTCTAGATCATCCCACTTTGGGTTTGATGATTCCCCAACTCGACAAGAGGAGGATACCTCTTCTTTTCCTCTTTTGGGTTTAGCAGGTTCTTGCTTTTCCCTCGACTTCCCTGCCGAGGCCAAATTTTCTTCCACTTCGAGAGAATTGATTTGAAGTTTCTCCAGAGTGGTAGATTTCCTTTTTCTTAGGGTAAAACCAAAATCAGAGTCAAAGGCTCCCAAGAAGACCACTCAAGCTGTAGATGGGGGGACTTTATGTCAGCTGGTAGGTTATTGAACTGCTTATTGAATATTTTGATAAATTATGTGGTATCCTCCAAATTTTTCCTTTTTTCATTGAACTTAGTAAGGAGGTACTCATCGTTCCTCTTTTCTCCCCATTTCTGGGTGAAAGAGTTTTCTTGTTGCTCCCATGTAGTGATGGAGGCATTAGACATGGATTTGAACCATTTTCTAGCCTCTGCATCAAGGGATTCTACAAACAATCTCATAACCACATCCAACTATTGCAAATTTATGTTCTCAGCAAAAGCACCGAAGGTTTCAATGTGAATTTGTGCCGTGTTATCATCTTCCCCATTGAACCTAGGTAGATGATTTAGGTAGTCTTGGGGCATTTCACTTAGAGGTGAGGAAGGTCGAGAGGTGCATATTTATTTGAGAAAAAATCCTAGGAGAGCCATTTGGATTAGTGGAGGGAGATTCAAATTTGCTTGAGGGACTGGGGTTAAGACCACAAGGGTTGTAGGGGAAGGAGGGCATGTCAAGGCCTTAGGAGAAAGTCCTGAATACTGAGCAGCAGCAAGCTGAGAACTAGAAGAGAGAGCTTCTAAGGCTGATGAGATGGTAGCATAGTCTGGAGGAGTTTTCTCTTTCTAGAATTTCTTAAAAATCAAATTTTCAGGGCCAGATACAAATGGGTCTTTCTGTTGGGATGTATCTTAGTGAGTATGAGGCCTTTTAAAAGCCAGGGTTATGGATGATAATGAGAGGGGTGTGGATTCACCAAGGTGATATGGACGTAATCATAACAGACTTTGATCACCTATTCAAAGAGTGTTTCAACTTTCCATGTCCTAGGGGAAAGAATCCTTAGATAAGCTCCTTGACAATGGTGCCAAAAGATGTTGTATCTCCTGGAGACAACCTTGGATTGCTTCAAGACTAGTGCCTGGGCACATCTAAAATGGTGTGTCTCAGATGATTTACAAGAAACTAGAGACACCAATTATGATATATAGATACACATGTACATAGGAAATAGGTTGGTTCATTAATCCAAAGAAATTAAACATAGATTTATGATACTTCTTCACTAGTTTAGATCTAAGAAAAAAGCATAACAATAGTAGAGGCTGAGAGCTTCAAGGTCTTACAACTTAATAAT
Source organism: Pinus taeda (assembly GCA_000404065.3). Lineage (NCBI taxonomy): Eukaryota > Viridiplantae > Streptophyta > Pinopsida > Pinales > Pinaceae > Pinus > Pinus taeda. Next base: position 7,301 of record APFE031221870.1, read on the forward strand.
ATTTTGCAGAGTGGGTGAGAGAGGATAATATAGAAGAGTAACCCATCACATAGAGCATAAGGCTTCAAGACTTCTATATTCAACACAAAGAGCTTGGGGCAGTAAGGATTTCTATGCTTATTTGGGTTACAAGCAGAAATAATGAATGAAGGGAGAACTGAAAGTTATGATTCATGTGTTGCAGATTTAAAGATCTAATCTCAATAGTCCTCATAGGCATATACAGAAACTATGTTTAGACAAATGAATATGTGAAACAACTACAGGAATTTGCATTAACATATAGATACTAATGAATCTATGAGGGAGGTTGAAACATATCTAGCAATAATAATTACATGAATTTGGGGAAGAAGCATGAACATAAAATGGGTTAGAAAAATGGAAACACATACTGTAATCCTTTAAAGAGGGAATCACCAATGTTTCCTTGATATTATGAAAATATTTGTATTGCAAATGAAATACAGTATGAAATTATAACATGAATGTTTTCTCTAGAATTTCAGAACCTCAATTAAGTCTTGATTTCCCCTATTTATTAGAGGGGAGGAAGGAGCTTCATTACAACAAAAATACTCGTGGTTTGGATCAGTTGTCAGGTCGACTAGCTGTATCAGTTTTGAATGGCTCTATGGCCCAAAAATATATTACGGAAATTAAATGCCTCATTGAAGGGAGGCATGTTACATGACAAAAAGAATGAATATCAGTCAAAGAGAACATTATTTTACTTTGTGCCCATCCTGGTCATAGCCACTGTTATAGATTGCGGTTGGCTTGTGGTATGGAATTTTGTGCTGCTCGGCTAACTCCCATCACTTATGCCTTTACTGTGAGGGTGCCTTGTTCTGTGAAATTGGGGCTGAGTCACCTGTAAGTTCTTGCTTTTGCAGTCCTGTGCCGTGTAGAGGGATGAGGCTCAATACTGAGCCATTATCCTTCCTGAGTCTCAGGTACATTTCCATTGCTTTACCATGCTTCATTAAAGTCTTGAGCTGCTAACTTATCTACCCATTAAAACTCTGTACTGTGCTATCAGTTCATTCATGTGGTAGGTGAGAGGCATTCCATGGGAACAACAAAGTCACGTGGGTGTGGGCTTTTTCCTTTAAAACTGGTGAAAACAGGCGTTTTTTTTATTTCCCCTTTAGCCCCCCTTATCATAGACCTTCACGTGATTTTCCTCATATGGCCGAGAGTTGGGACCAGGGGCTAAGCCCTCAGGTGCTAAGGCTCTCAGACCCGTGTCTGGAGGCATTTTCCTTTGTTATCAATTTCTCCCACATATCGATGCTTCAACACTGTTTTAGCCCCTTCCATTATTTTTCCTTGGTGCAGGCCGATAGTCTAGAGGCGAGGTCCCTATAAACCCTGCCTTAATCCTTTATCGCATCTGGAGGGAGTGCTCACATATCACAATCGCATGTTGGAGGAGAAGACCCCTTACCCTTTTCTTTGGAGTGGGCAAATAATCCAGACGCGAGTTCCTTATAAAATAAAACACATCACCTATCGCATCCAGGGGGTGGGGTCCCTTTCCTTATCGCAATCACTGATTGCGATGAAATTGCTGATGTCATCATTGCCACATCAACAATGATGTCATCACTGCCACATGTCACCTTGTGAGTGGTGACACGTGGCATCCAGAAACAACCTCATAGGACCCCTAAAAGTGCCAAAAATGAGTGACATGTGTCCACTTACCATGTTATCCTGCATACGCGACATGTCACTGGTGACGTCAGCTGCCATGTCAGCTCGGTGGACTAATTAGAGTCCGCAACGTGGCCTCTTGGAGGAGAGAGAAAAAGCTCAGCCGGGATTCGTTTTGCAGGAATTTCCTTTGTATTTCGGAATCAACACTTCCCTGACGATTTGGCTCTATATCACAATATCAGCGCCCCGCGAAGTTTAGGATTTTGTTGTAACTGCAGGACTGCAAGGTCGCCGAGATGCAGGATGTGAGACCTGCAGATAATGTGACATGTGGCCCCTTGGAGGAGAGAGAAATGGGATCCTCCCATCCCTTTTTTGTCCTCGTTTCCTGTGTTAGACCTTTTTGGCCCTCCCCCATTACTTTTACACCACAACGTGATATCGACCCCCGTAAGGTTTTTGAGTGTCAACCCATTGATCTGCAGGTATGCTGATACACAAATTGCGATAAAAGCTCCGCCCAGACCCACTGACTGCAGATATGCAATATCAACAATCAACAGATTGCTGTTTTTTTACACCCGACAATGGTCCTTGCCCGCCAGAAAGCCCGGTTTGCAATTTTTTGACATACTTGACCATTTTCATCAATCAACTGGGCTTTTCCAAGGCAATCTTCAATTTTCTTTAACTTCTGATCTAAGAGTCCATTTTCGGACTTCCATATACCATTAGAAATCCATTTCCGAGCACTACGTAATGTTGAGAGTCTGATCAACCTCTGATAGCTTTTGTGGCATAGGAAAAAGGCTCCAAGCTTCACTCCTCTTGGGAAATATTGACCAATTGAAAACCACAATGGAGTGAGTGATAACACTTATATTGCGACTATGATACTAATAGGGATGGATCAATGACCCAGATTGAATCAACCCATATCAATGACCCAGATCAACGAACATTAAAACATCTATTTCACTTCTGCTCAATGGGACGATGAGGGTATTTTTCAGCATATATCTAGTAGCACGGTTATTAAACAAAGCAAATAGAGGTAATACTATGAAATGACAAATTGTGGTATCCTGGATGGGCTCAATCCCACATATCAATGATCAAAAATGTCAAGGGGAGACACTGATTGTGAGCATAAAAAATCACCGATATACGGGATTCTATTTAACAAAGGGCCAAGCTTCACAGACACGAGCCCAAAGGTCCTATCACCCAAAGACTAAAAGCTTGGTCGTAGCCCCTGATCACATGAAACAAAAGGTGCTAAAGTAGATCGAAATGTCCCGTCCCGCAAGGAACTTTAATGGAAAACCCCGATGCGATAAATCTGTGATAAAGTAACACAAAACATTAAAGGTGTGGTGGGTCGACAACTGAGGCATTTAAGAAAGGAGATGAAAAATTCAAAATCGACATTTGCTAACCCAGAAAGGCCCATTCTGACATGAAACTAAGGTCGATGCTAATAGAGTAAATGAATACATGGAATCTCGGGAGAACTTGATGATCCAACATGGTGCTCCACGTAGAGGGAAGAAGAAGCACTGCCCAGGCGACCTCTACTCGTCTACTGTGGCATTAAAATGATAATTGATCGCTCCTAGTTTTGAGGAATGAATGATTTGAGTAGTAAAGGTAGAAGCAAAAAGAATTAGATGGGTGAGACAGATGGCCAGACTGTGGGTAAGAAACAACCTGAGCAAAGGAAATCCCAGGGATGGGCATGGAGAGATTTTGTTGGCATTTCCATCTAATTATTGACCTGTTTTGTAATCATGTAATGTGTCGACCATTTAATGAAGCAATTAATATTTTGTAGTGATTTTTGGGCCATAGAGCCATCTTAGGCCGAGACAACTAGTCGATCTGACAACTGAGGCTCGGTTGAAGATATTTTGTTGTAATTACTGTTCAATGCTCCCATGTCTAGATAAATAGTGGGAAGCAACACTTCACATAGGTTCATAATCCTAAAGAAAGAACTACCTGTTATATTCAAGACTGTATTCCTTTATGATATGCATCTTCTAGAATATTAAGGAATTGGTGGTGATTCCCGCTTCGAGTACTACAATATGTTACCCCTCTGTCAAAATTTCATTATGTTCCTGTTTCCTCTGTGAATTCATTTAATCGTAGCTGCTAGAAATGTTTCGTATGTTCTTACAGTTTCATTTGTATTATTCATGTGCATGTATGGATCTTTGATATTATAGCTTTAAAATTGCACTCCATGAATCAATACACCCATCCTCTTTCATCCATCGTGTCTACCTTTAACTTAGATAAGTGTAGAATTCTGGAGGCTTCAATCTCTATGCGATGCGTAGAATTCACGGCACTTCAAAATATATGTGATGAGTTAATCATTCTCCTTATCCTCTCTCATTTATTTGTCAAATCTTATTAGACTATAGGTCCTTGAACTACTCGACCTCCACTAGTTTATGCATATATTTTTGTGAGTTGTATATTTGAAGAAGTACTAGAAATACATGGCTTACGCCTTTAGATGAATGAACCAACCCATGTTGTTTATTATATATAGTTTGAATATATATATACAAAAATATATGTGAGGTCTCCATTTTCCTAAGAATCATATGAGACACACAAAATCTAGATGTTCCAGGCACTGGTCTTGTAAGAAATCCAAGGCTTTCTCTGGAAGTGACAATAGATTCTCTGCCTGACATCACACGGTCCGCTTTTGCTCAACCTCAAATTGTCACTCTATTTCCCTGCTTCCTACTACGTCCGTGTCATTTCCCTTGCTGTTCAGTGGTTCTTTCCCCAGTGCATCATTCACACCATTTCCCTTATTGTTTGACTGTGCTGCGCCTTCCATGTTCCACAATCATTTTTACTTCTTGTTGTGACCCCCCACTGTCATGCCTGTTCCCAACTGAGGTGACTCTTAAATGTCTACTAACATTCTTCTCATCACCAATTTTGATGTCTATCACTTAGCTGTCACATTGTTCACCATGTTCTTTTTCTAACCATTCCCCAATCGCTATGCCTGTAATCGCTCAACCAACACTAAGTCTTCGGGCTTCGTTCCAAGTCAAACGATGCATCTCTTATGTGGTGTATAGTTTTGAATAGGTACCAATAATAGTTCTATAGTGTTATTATATAATTTATATATATTTATATATTAAGTCAATGATGATAAGTGATTTTAATAGAAAATTGGTAGAACTTGAGACTAAAGTCACCAAATAGGCTGAAGAAATCAAGGAGCTCCAGGACACAATGAAGAGAATAGAGAATCAACTTGAGAAGGATCATAATGAATTTAAAAAGGATCATGCAATCATTTCAAATAAGGTGGATTGAAATCATAATGAATAAATATCAACTCATAGTGAAGAAATGATGATGTTGAAGTCTATTTGTGAAAGGTTGAAAATTACATCTGATGAACTATCCCGAAGTAATGGAGCTACTCAATACCAATATCCTTTGGATATATTAAACTCATTAGATTCACATCATATCCCTAAGTCTCCAAAAGCATCTACCATACTCAATCAACAAAATAGTAACAAAAATTTTTTCAAAATATGCAGCTTTGGAATTAATACTCAAATATGCGACTCTTGAATCAATACCCCTTTTTCACTCCACCAATTTCTACATATCAACAAAGAGAAAAAATTGAGCTCTCAAACTTTTATGGTAATGAGATATACTATAGTGTTGTGTGGTTCAATAAAGAAAAAGAATATTTCGAGGTTTACGGTATTGACAATGATGATGAAAAGTTCAAGCATGCATCCATGCAAATGGAAGGCGAAGCATATAATTGGTATATGTGGTGGAGAAAAACGACACATATTGTTAGTTGGAAGAAATTCAAAAATGAATTCTTTAAGAGGTTCCAAGGTGTCAAAGACGAAGAGTTATTCTCAACACTTACCAGGCTGCAACAAAAAGGAGATGTGGATGAATACATTAGAGAATGGGAAACTCTAGCTACACGAGTACCTGTGTTATCAAAGACTTGTCTTATTCAATCATACATCATGAGACTTAAACCACATCTCCAGGATGAGCTTAAGCTTAATGAAATCACTTATATAGAAGAAACAAGACAGAAATAAAAAAGCTATAGAAAATAAGCTCAAAAGAATAAAAATCCCAAAAGTTGAAAGAGTATATTTGAGACGAAGATTTCCCCAAACTACTGACATGGATAATACAAAGTATGTTCCACAACAACTGCGTGAAGGAGGAAAAAATAATTTTGAAATGCAAATAAATAAAGAGGATAAGTGCAAACTTTATGGAAAAAATGGGATTCTAAGCATAAACGTGTTAAAGGAAAATAAACTAAAAACCTATATATGTGTGAAGCAACTAATGATTCAGATAGTGAAGATTTAGACATAGGAGATGTTGAATATTCTCCACAATTTTCTCTAGAACAAGATAGCGAGAATATTCCACAAGTGTCATTATCCACCATGATAGGTATATCTCAGCCCCAAACATTAAAGTTAAAAGGACATATCAAAAAGAGAAATGTAATGGTTATAATAGATATCAGAAACACCCACAACTTTTTGGACTCAAATATGGCAAAAAGGCTCAACATTTTCACATATCCCATGCCCAACATGAAAGTGATGGTAGCTAATGGATTTTTGTTGTTGGAAAAGTAAGGAAATTCCATAAAGTCAAACTAAAGATTCAGGACTACAATCTAGAACCTTCATTCTACACTGTACCATTATGAGGCGTGGATGTGGTCCTAGGTATCCAATGGCTACAAACCCTAGGAACTTACTCTACGAACGATAAAAAACAATTTATAAAATTTACATGGGAGGGGTAGAAATATAAGTTATATGGGTTATAACCCCCCCAGAATCAAATTGTATCATAATACAAAAGATGAAGCTGATCTAGAAGGGAGCACCAACATATGTAGTGCAATGTCATTAGATGGAGATGCTAGCTTCAAGATGGGTTAGCGAAGAAACACTTGAAGTTCAAGAAATACCACCCAAAGTTCAAAAATTGATTAAAAAACACAAAAAGGTGTTCCAAGATATTCCTATGAACATGCCCCCTAAAAGAGAAATCAAGCACATAATCAAAGTCAAATCAGGGTCAAACCCTATTAATATCAAGTTGTATAGATATCCACATCATCAAAAAATTGAAATCGAAATATTAGTCCAAGATCTTTTGAAGTGTGGAATCATCTCAAACAAGTAGAAGCCCTTATGTTGCTTCGGTGGTTCTAGTTCGAAAGAAGGATGGATCCTTTAGACTGTGTGTAGATTATCAAGGATTGAACAAGGTAACGATTAAGAACAAGTTTTTGATTCCCTTTATAGATGAAATTCATGGAGCCCAATAATTTTTAAAATTGGACTTGAGATTGGGATACTACCAAATCATAATAAGGGTAGATGAAATAAAAAAGACTATTTTTTCGAACACATGAATATCATTATGAATTTAAGGTAATTCCCTTCGGATTAACTAATGCTCCAACAACCTTCCAAACCACCATGAATGAGGTATTTTGTCCATATCTAAGGAAGTTTATGTTAGTGTTTTTTGACGATATTATAATCTATAGTAAAAACTGGAAGGAGCATCTACAATATTTGGAAAAAGTTCTCACTATATTAGAAGAACATTAGTTCTATGTAGATATGTCTAAGTGCACCTTTGGAAAAGAAGAGGTAGAGTACCTTGGACACTTAATATCCAAGGAAGGAGTAAAAGTAGATCCCAATAATATGAAGGCTATAAAAGAATGGCCCAAACCAGTTAACAACTCCAAATTAAGAGGATTATTAGGGTTGAATGGGTACTGTCAAAGGTTTATTCAAAACTATGCTCATGTATCGACATCCCTAACAAATATGTTGAAAAATAAATCCTTTTAATGGGATGATAAAGCATAAAAGTGTTTTGAAGACTTAAAATAAATTATGTCCAAGGCACTTGTATTAACAACTCCAGATTTTTCAAAGCCTTTTGTAATTGAATGCGACGCTTTAGGTTTTGGCATATGAGCAATTTTGATGCAAGATGGTCATCCAATAACTTTTGAAAGCAAGAATCTCAAAAAGAGAGAATGTCTCAAGTCTACATACAACAAGGAAATCCTCACCATTATGCATGCATTAGATAAGTGGAGGAAATATAATTTGGGAAGTAAGTTATGAATACGAACAAACCATAATAGTCTTCAACACCTCCTCCAATAGAAAAAACTCTGTAACAAAAAACAAAAATGGATCAAAAAAATTTCCGCCTTTGAGATGGATATTTTACATAAGAAACAGAAAGGCAACATAGTAGCAGTTGCTCTGCCCAGGAAAGAGAAGAATCATCATTACTTGCAATTTCAGTTGTAGTCCCAGAATGGATTAACAAAATTCAAAGTGAGTATGCAAAATATACAGAAACAAGTACTATAATCCATAACCCTCCTAAGAATTCAAAATTTGAATGGAAAATTATATTCTGTGGTATAAGGGAAGAGTTTACCTAAGTCAAATTCCAAGTTTAAAGCCAAAGTTCTCAAAGAGTCTCATGATTCACTGTCAATCAAACATGTAGGTTTCTTTAAAACCTAATATAATGCATGGAAATAATTTTTCTAGAAGGGAGTGAATAATGATATTCAAAACTATGTAGTAGAATGCGATCAATGCTAGAGAAATAAAAATGAGAACATTGTGACCCTAGGACTTCTCCATCTCTTAAATATTCCAAATCAGAAGTGGGAAGAAATATCAATGGAATTTATCGATGGATTACCCATGTCTGATGACAAATGTTGAGATTGCAGCAAGATGATGGAGCTTAGTGAAAAGAGTCGCCTTCACTAAGTGGGCCCGCAGGAAAATTATGGCGCAAAGTATATTTTTAGACTATGTCTATTTTTAGACATATCGATCATGTCTATGAGTTGCAGGATGATGTTTATGGATGATTGGTCAAGTTAGAAAAAATATATGGACTTCTCTTTTTAGAAAACAATGGTGACACTGTCAAGTCTAATTATAGAGCAATCAAATATTATTAGCTTATAATAATATTTAAACTATAAACTTTATCTTATTCTCTTGGAGCACTTCAGTTTGATCTACAGATGTGGCACATGCAGCTGTCAGAAGGAAATACGTTTTCTTTGTGGGTCAGTTGAGTTGTTGCATGCATGACTTCAGTTAGAACTCAACTAGTTGAGTTTGGTGGAGTTGATTGTGGAGTTGATGGAGTTGTGTTCAGTTTGACTTGGTTAAACTAGTTGTAATTAGTCTAACTGAAAATAAACTAATGATGAGTTGTTAAACTAATTAATAACTCATAATGCAACTAAATAATACATCATTTAACTCAGTTGCATGTCAGTGCATGTTCAGTTCAGGAGGGACAGGTGTTAGAGGATCAGATTGCTATCATTTGTGACTATAGTTGTGCATGAGGATTTGCAAAATCAATGAGATTGAGTTATGCCAATGAGAATTGGCCAATACCAAGTGATTATAGCCTCTGATCATGTGATTCTTAGTGTGAGTGATTCTTTTGAGGTAAATACGAGTTTGGTTCAACCATTCTCATCCATTCATGAGCAGGTATTGAGCAGTGGAGGTAGGCAAGCAGTGGAATAGATTTGGAGATCAGATCTGAGCTATATTTTGTGTAACAAGTGGAGATAGTGTTGGATACTTGTGAGAAGTATTGACTATTGTAATGTTACATGTTCTCAATCATTAATATACAGATAGTGTGGAGTTTTCAGCTGTAAGCTTTCCCCGGGTTACATACTGTGTTAATGTGTGCATGCTCTTGATTTTTTATTGTTATTGATGCTGCTATATTGATGATCAACGTAGAGGAGCTTATGTATTGTGTATGTATTCCGCAATAGTACATGATCAGGATAATCTCCATTGAATATGTGTTTATTATTCAAAATTTCTACACCCTCCATTGTATAAATATAGGAACATGATTAGAAAATTGTAGTATAAGAACCCACAAACACATCAAACCATGATCCTCCAATATATTTTCGTGGACCAGAAATCTATCAAGTTGTTTTTCAATGCCATCATATCTAGTCCTACCATTATGCCATGTAGGAATGATAGGACTTGGTAGAACATCTACCAGATTTCTTCAGCTAAAAAGTTCTTTGAAGTATGAGCTGAAGTCATCCAATTTACATTTTGAACCTGAGAAATCATCTACTACCATCGTCAATTTCAAATCCCCGGCTAGGATTAGGGATTTGATATATAATAAGCCACACCTATCAAGTTGATCCCAAAAAACTTGTTAGACACATACAAAACATATACATTGAGTATATGGAAACGATGTGATGAACCTATAGTGAAACCTAGATATTTTGACTTAGAATAGGATGACCAGAGACGTATCTAGAGCCTTATGTTGTTGTCACCTCATTACACCTAGGATGGTTAAGAACTAGATCTTTTTCCGCATTACCAATTGTCGCTAATTCCTTCAAGACCCACTATTTAGCCTTCAGTTCTTGATTGGGTAGTTTACCTCTAAAGCATCGATTGTAGTTTGCCAACAAATCTCCAGTGTTGTGGCATCCTAGGCATCTAAAGGGAATTCTATTGTAATCAATATGCTAGTGAATGTTAATTTCCCCCTAAGAAAGGTCCACTTCCGTAAGAAGTCCCATAGCAAAACCCACCTCCACAAGAATCCATCCCGGTCTCTTATCCATACCCACCAAGTCTTCTTTCAAAAAAAACAAAATTCCAATGGAGCCGCGAGTCATCTCCAAAGCCCGATGATTCCATAATTCTAATGGAAGCCCCAACAATTTTTCCCATAACATCATGCATCGTAGAACTGCAGTGAACGAGTTAAAATAGACATACCAACATTGAAGTACCAAGAAATTTATACTTGGCACCCATGTTTGTCTGAGAATTTCTTCTGCACCATCAGAGTGTAAGAATTGAAAGCAGTACGAGTTTCTTATTAGGATACTTATCTTTTAGCGATAATGGATGTTGGGCTCCATGTTAAACGTGAAGCCATAATAAAAACTTCGACATCGACCACCCCATCCACAACAACTCTCTGACAAACACATCTACCCTGAACTAGCTTCTACCCACCGTCATTTGACTTGTAACCACATTGTGTTCATGAATTTCACTTCTACATATTTCTTCTGGTTCTATAAATTTATATTTGCGTGAGACTTAGCATTCAAGCCAAAACCTATTATGTAATAGAAATGTATGATTTCTATTCTGTCGTCTATGATTGATGTATGTTCTGTTGTTTCCCTCTGAAACTCATCTGGTATCAGAGCCTTCTTGATCTTTCACTTGACGCCTAATCTCCCTCTTGATCTCCTCATCACCAAAATCCTATCCGGCAACATCCACCACTGGCATTTCCTATGAGTTGTTCATGATCTGAACCACTGCCCTCGAACGATGTGGGTGCAAATCGTTCTACAATAAAGTGGCCTTTTACAGGTTTGCGTTGGGACTGTTCTGCGTCTTGGACTTTTACATTGGCTAAGGGATCATTAGCATAGTGAGGACTCTCTTTGGTTCCTGGATTCGGTGATTTATTTCACACGCTACGGCCTCTTTCGACACCCACGCTCTACAAGGAGGATCGATATATCATGTGCATGCCACTTGATATCACGAGGTTGAAGCTCAGCGCTGCACCAATGAGCCCTTCCTTGGCCAAGTTCTGCTATCTGTTGGAGAACCCTAGAAGGTAGAGGCGAAGACTAGTGGAATGGAGAACTCTAGAAGGTAGAGGCGAAGACTAGTGGAATGGTATGGGAGCGTGGGATCATGTCATAATTGTGAGTTGTGGTTGTTTAAATGGACAACATTAGAAAAACGTGGAGTTGGATGCTATTTCCTAAGTTTTCAAATGAACATGTATGTGTGAAGTGAACGTAGCTGTGAAGGTGTTTTAAAGTTATTAAAAAAATGTGGAGTTGGATGATATGTCGTAATTTTTCAAATGAAAATGTATGTGTGAAGTGATCGTAGCTATGAAGGTGTTTTAAAGTTATTATATTGTAGGCCTCACACATTTTTAATGTTGGATTTGATGTTTTTTTTTAAATAAAAGTATAGCTTATTAAATTTAAGCAAGGAAGGAAGGTAGGTTAATTTCTCTTTCTTTTATTAAAGGAGATTAATTTTTGGTCTTTTATTTTAAATGGTGTTGTAATTAAAGTTTTTTTGGAAAAGTTTTGTTTTGTAAGAGGAGTTTGATGTTGGATTTGATGTTTTTTTTTAAATAAAAGTATAGTTTATTAAATTTAAGCAAGGAAGGAAGGTAGGTTAATTTCTCTTTCTTTTATTAAAGGAGATTAATTTTTGGTCTTTTATTTTAAATGGTGTTGTAATTAATTTTTTTTTGTAAAAGTTTTGTTTTGTAAGAGGAGTTTGATTTTTGGGGTGTTAATTTTATTAAGAATGGAGATAATGGTAATTGATATGGAAAAGTCGAGTGGGGATAATTTAATTTTATGGAAATCACAGATGGAGGATATATTGATTTTAAAGGATCAATATTTGTCAATTGAGGGAAAAACAAAGAAACCCTCATCAATGACAGATGAAGAGTGGAATAAGGTAGATATAAAGGAAATTGCAATAATCTGCCAATATCTAGTAAATAATGTGTATTTCAATGTGTCTGGAGAAAAGAAAACAAAAGGATTATGGAAGAACTCCATGTTCTATATGAGAAGAGCAGGACATCAAACGAAGTGTTCTTGATGAAGAAGCTTTACAATCTCAAGATGAAGGAGGGTGCTTCAGTTGTTGAGCACTTGCATGAATTCAATAGTATTACTAGTCAACTTGTCTCTGTTAAAATCACTCTAGATGATGAAATTAGAACTATTTTGTTAATGTGCTTTATGCCAAACAACTGGGAAAATTTAATTGTGGCTATGAGTACTTCAACACCTGTAGGGGCCTTGAAGTTTGATGATGTCAACAAAAATTTTAATGAATGAGGAGTTAAGACGCAATTCAATTGCAAAAAACCAAGGAGGAGAAGCTCTAGCTCTATATGATCGTGGTAGGAGAATTGATCGAGGTTGACAAGTGTGGTCAATATCGAGAGGCCAATCACAATCAAGGGAGGCTGTGATCATTTGATTTCATTGTGGAAAACCCAGGCACATGAAGAAACAATGTCGAGTCTAGAATAAAGGGCAAAAGGATTAGAGACCAACCAATACAAATCACTTGTCATCCAATGCAAATGAGGGTGAGACTAATGTTGTAGTCACATATGGTGGTGTTATTTACAGTTTCAGTAGAAGATGCATGTTTATATACTTCTAGTAGTAGCTTTGACTGGATTGTTGACTTTGGGGAATCTGACTATGTAACCCCATTCAAATATATTTTTATTGCATATAATATTGGTGATTATGGTAGAGTGCATTTGGGGAATAATCATTTTTGCAGTATTGTTGGAGTGGGAGATCTTTGGAAAAAGATGAAGGATGAACAAGATATATTGTTGAAATGTGTCATACATGTACCAGAATTGTGCATTAGTTTGATCTCTATGGGATGACTGGATGATGAAGGTTATTCCAGAAGATTTGGAAAAGGAGGTTGGACAATTAGTAAAGGATCATTGGTTGTGGCCAGAGGACATAAGACATGACATTATATACTGTTGTAGTGGCTACAACCACCCTCCAAAATTTTTCCTTAGCTTTGATTTGGAGCCTTCCTACAACCATCCTCAATAGCATGTCTTACACTATCAAGTACATGAGCTTCAGTGATTTTCTAGCAGATTGCCATCCTGCGCATGATAGCCTGTCACATCCCCCTCACAGGCTATTTCTCTAAACTTGGTCTAGTTGTACGCTGAGCAGCTCCCTCAAGAAATTGGGCAATTCCAAAGGGGAACCAACCTTCCCTCTAGAAATTGCACAATCTTGTCTCGCAACCTACTGGGCTCAAAAACTACGAAATCCTACCTGTCAACATTCTCCGTGAAATCTACGCAATCTGTCCCAATAGGATTGCTTAGCCCAAAAATTGCGTAATCCTAGGCAACAGTCAGCTGCTCAGCCCAGAAATTGTGTAACGCCTTTGGGTAGCCAACCCAACTTCCTCCCAGAAACTCAACAAACGTTACCCTCAGTCAGGCAGGGTATTGCATGTGCCATCAGGTTGATTGGTTCCACACGGGACCGAGAAAACATGACTTGCATGCATGGGTTGCCTTTCCCTGAAATAGGATAAAGCAGCATGCAAAAATAATCCCTAGATTTCAGGGAGCTATTTTTAGCAGCTGGAAGTTACATGCAAAAATTGTTTTAGAATCTTTCCTCCAAGTGTCACTTTTTCCTAGATTTGTGGCATACGCATCATGAGCCTCAAACTTATTCAACGCTTCAGAGATCACTTCTTCACTTCAATCTTGGAGCTCTGACATCCCACAACACATTCAGGAGTCTTTGACACATCCAACTCAGTTATTTCTTGGTAAGTTCTCTTAACTTGTCTTTTGCAGTATTTCTATCGCTTTTTGTGTTTTGGCTTGTGTGAGTGTTGTCTGCTTGATTTCTCTGAACACTTGATGTTGTTTGCATGCATATTAACTTGTACTAGCATCATTTCAGTTTTCGTTAGCATCTCATTGTTGTAGCATGCATGACACTGTTTTGCATGAATGGTTGTCGATTTGTTGACTCGCTTCATGCACGTGCATGTTGTTCTACTTTCTAAATCTTGCATTCACTATTTTCATTCACGATCATTCACTTCTGATTACACTCAGTATTGACATGAATTCACATTCACATTTTCTTTCAGCTGCCCGTTGGCGGTTCTGGGTAGCCTTGACCCAGACTCTACCTCACCAAGGCAACATTGCAAAATCCTGAGAGGGAAGGCTCTGTATTCCTCCTAGAAAATGCACATTTTTTCCTAATGACTATCCTTCAGTCTTGCATTACATAATTCTCATTGGCAGTGATTGCGGGCACAGAAAAGTGCGCAATGCAGTCACTGGGTCTGCAACCTTTTCCAGCTAGAATTCAACATTGTGCAATCCCAACAGCCAGAAGGCTAGTCTAGATTGTGCATTGTGAAATTCCAGCAGGCAGCCAGCCTCCCAACAGTCCGGACTTCCTTTTGTGCAGTTCTGGCAGCTAGTCTCTTGGCCTCCCAGGAGAAATTATGAAATCCTTGCTAGTTAATCCCCAGGTATGTTGCACGTCATTACTCAAGCTTGCTTTGGTTTTAGCTGACAGATTTCTTTCCATGCATGTCACCATGTCTCGAGATATAGCAGGTGTTTATCCATCACTCAACAGTTCAGGATCAATGGCCTCCAATATAGTAGGATCAAAGGACATCGATGGAAGCGCAACTGGAGCAACAGTTGAGGAAGTGTCTACAAGTTTGTTGATCTATGAAGACACCAAGTTGATTGTAGACAAGGACATCAAGATAAAATGGAAAGAGGTCAATGATTCATTTGCAGGCACATTTGGGGAAGACCTCGAAGACCACCAAGTCTATGTGAACATTCACAAGTCTAACTTGTATTGAATTGCATGCAGGTATCTTTTGTTCCATGCATGGACATGATACATTTGATCGTCTCACACACTAATCCCGAGACGATGACTTTGAGAACTGTTAGCGAGATAGAAATTGCTACCTTCAGGGCACAAGATTATGAAAAAATGTATCATATGTCGAAGCCAATGATCACCATGGAGACACCCTTCAGCATACCCAACAGCAATGCCAACTCTAGGGATATCTTGAAGAACTGGGTGAAGGAGCCGGCAAAATTCAGGATGACACCCAACCATGTTTGCAAGACAACGATACTGTGGAAGGTGTATCAATACTTGGTCATCTTTGCATGTCACCTGTATGGCCAAGAGAGCACGTAGACCTTCTTGCAAATTTTGGTGATTGTGTTGGACCAACTAGCTAGTGATAGAAAAGCATGCAACTGGTCCGACGTGTTGGCTCACAAGCAGAAGGAATAGGTAGACTTTCCCAAAGGTCAGCAATCAGAAATATACATGTTCACTTACATCTCAGATGTAATCTGTGCCCATTAGGAGTTCCCAGGCTTGAAGTGGGCATGGACATCAATGGAGACCTTTGTGAACACTTATTGTAAAATGTTGTCCGAATGCAACTTTAGAGGAGTAATCACACATCCGTCAAATAATTTTTTCACCCCGGTGTACAAGATGATATTTGAAAATGATCCACCTTTCACATCAAAGGCAACGATGGAGGCACTGATCGATATAGAAGATTGGTATGCCTCACCGTCTGACACCTTCATATGAATGTCAACGCGGAGAAGTCTTCGCATGTTTTACTAAAGTTTTCCTTGGAGAAGCTCATCATGCAAGAGGTATCATACCACATCTCAGTAGGATTATTAGCTAGGCTACAATGGAAGAAGAAGGCACCTTGGCCTGCTCTTCCATTGCGAATCGAGTTATATGAGATACAAAATTTCAAGCATGTGTATGTTGAACTAGAGGAGATCAAGAAATATCCATTCGACACCCAGAGCTACAATCCGTATTACTCGCACTGTTTTGTAAAATACCACTGCACAAGAGTACAGTTTCAGTGGATCCATGTTGTGTATCATTGGGCAGAGGAGGACCCATGGAGTTATTGTTACATCTTGTCTAGGCCTAATGAACCAGTGGGCATCACTGTGGAATGGTTAGCAAAGAAGCGTGAAGCAACATCCAGGAGAGCACTAGCAACAACAGCAATAGAGGTAAACATATTGGCATGCGACAAAGGCAAGAGGAAGATTGTCAATAATAGAGAGGTAGAAAAAAGATGAAAGTTTTGAGCAGACCCACTTGTGCAAAAAGAAGCTTTGGAAATAGAGGTGAAGAGGCAAAGCGTGATAGGAGGAACATGCAAAGGCAGAAAGAAAAATGGAGAATGGAGGAAACAGAGAAGGAGTTGCATGAGTTGAAGGAGCAACTCCGAAAGGAACAAGAGTTGCACAGACAGGAGAAGGAAGCGTAGCAGGAATAGGTATAGCAAGGAGGGAAACATGTACAGATAGATGAAACTGCGTTCGTACAGGTATTTGACTCATCCGAACAGCTGGCACCAAGTAGACAGGGTGAGCAGTCATAGGAGTAGGACTTTGATCAAGAGATTGAACATGCACTTGAGTAGATGGATACAGATATGGAGCAAGATGAATTAGAGCAAGACGTCGACCTCATGCCTCACCACCAAGAGGTTGACCCACCAGCTTCACCTGATCTGGAGGTGGAGCAAGTCCTAAGCGACTAAGGGGACACTGATATCCTTGGAGACAATCCAGATGGAGAGATGCATAACATCTCATTCGATGAGTCCCAACATAGAGTTGTGCAATCTCACAGAGTGTCCACTCCAGATGATCACACACCTCTTGTGCAGTTTGTGGAGAGAGTGATCGTGTCTGACATGCACAAACATCCAACAACATTGGTCAATGCTATCAAAGCATATGCCAAAGCCACTAGCTCGAGTGTTCACTTCTTGATAGATGAGAACGAGCGAATGGCTAAGGAGTTATAAAGGGCCAAGCAGGGAGGAGAATTGGTTACACCATCTGCCCGAGTAGACTTGAAGAAGGCAATACTGGATGAAGTAATGTCCCTTGACACAATCATGCTGCGTTGTATTCCAAGTTTGGTACTGTGCATAAGGCAGTTGTCCGTCTCAAGTGCTGGAAACAATGATGTGCGAGGAGAACACCTATCTTGGCTAACGTGCATGTTGTTATTGATTACATGCAAACATGGACAGTGAGATACAAGGGAGCCTCATTACACTTACCCAAGATGATGAAGCCCAAAGCGGTTGAGCTGAAGATCCGGAGTCAAATTCGGAACTATGAAGATCTCCCACAGCTCATCACTAGTTTGCAGGCTTCCCATGCACAAGGATTTAGGAGCATGGATGTTGTTGTGCCCGCACATGCGATCCCATCTATTAGGACACTCGCTCAGGTGAAGACAAAGGCACAGGTTTGGCTAGAGCTTGACTCGTACTTTGACGAGTTGATGCCCATAGCCACCATCCCAGACTTGGTGATTAGTGTAGACACCATGCATCAGTATGTTGCTAGTCCAGCCGCACTCAAGACAATGATGCACATGTTATCAGACTAGTTGGACGGAGGAGCCCGAGTAGTGTACCCATATCGTATGGAGGCAAGAGTTCATTTCCAGAAAGATGTCACCTTAGAGTACACAGACACCATCGTGGACTACCAAGCTTGGTATCAATTTTCTACTGTCGACCACCATGAGGATTAAGCAAAGTCTTTCGGTAGAAATCACATAAGAGAAAATTTTGGCTGACGCTTTTTGAACCAACAAGTGTGGTTCATCGTCAGGACCAAATGAAGAGGCACACCATGGAAAAGGCTTAAATAGAGAGCAATGTAAAGACATAATTTCAAGTAACGGCTATATTTGAGCAATAATATTTAAATTATGATACTAATTTATTAATATATTAAAAACAAATATTATTAAGTAACGATTATATTAAATGGCCAGTTTTTGAAAAATAATATTTAAATAATGATATTAATTTATTAAAATTTAATAGTAACGGTTATCTTAAACGACTAATTTTTGGAAAATAATATTTAAATTAATTTATTTAAACCAAATATTACTGTTATGAAATAATATTTAAATTATCTATTAAAGCAATATTAAGTTTTTTGAAATAATATTTAAATTTGATAGTTGTTTATTATTTTATAAAAATATTAATGAACCTTATATTAACAATTGGTTTTTTTAAAAATTGATATTTAATTATTTTAAAAAAAATAATAATCATGTCAAACTCTAAACAAGGAGGGAAGCCAAAATTATCAGAGGAGTCAAGACCGCTGCCAAGAGAAGATCATTTATGAAATAATAACTAATAAAATAAATAACTAAATTAAATAATTAATGGGAAATAATTAACATAACAAAATATACATAATTCAAAATATATATATATATATTAACTGATCAACATTAATATGGCGCTGAGGCCCATTAAACAAATAGCAAAAATACTAAAAGGAGTTAAAAATGAATAGGATGATAAAATACATAAAAAAAAACGAAGGATCAAGAAAATAAACTCTAATGAAGAATAAATCAACAACAAATACTATAAAAAGAATGCCAATACCTACATAGATAAACAAACAAACAAAATAAATCCCAAAAAGAAGCCTAAAAAACTAGGAGGACAGGACAACGACCCAACTTCTAATAATATTCCAACCATCATCTTCAAATTATTGGGTCTTTTTTCAATTTCTAGGGCCTCCCTCATTTTACGATGATGGAAATGACTAACCCTAGCAACGACTTGCAACTCCTCAATGCAAATGTGATGCTTAGATTTATCTGCATGCTTTGCCTAAGCAGAGGAGTGGGTCCTGCCATGCTTGATGTCAGTGACATGCTCAAGAATCCTTTCATTAATTGAGCGACCAGTCTCATCAATGTAGGGAGTTCCACAAGAGCATGGGATAACATAAACACCCTTCATATTCTTGGGGTCTGTTGGGTCTTTTACAGATCTAAGGGAGCTCCGAATGGTATTTAAAGGCCTAAAGGTTGAATTCACCTTATGCTTCCTTAGGATCCTTGCAATCTTGTCAGTGGTCCCTTGGATAAAAGGATGATGAACACCAAAAAATCGATCCTTGGTTTCTTTCTTAGCACTATGACCGTTTTCAGCTTTGAGGAAAGCCTTAGTATATTGGTGTCTACTATACCCATTATTAAAGAAAACACTTAGGAGATGTGCTTTCTCTTCACTGAGATGGTTGTCATCAGAAACTCTTAAATCTCTAGTCGCTAAGGTGTTGACAACACCAAGCGTTTGAGTTGGGAAATGATGAGAATTAGCATGAAGGCATTGTTTCGTATGAGTTTCTTAAGAAATACCTGATGAGAAAAAGAGCCATGATCATTCCTTGAGAGGATCACGTCAAGGAAGGGCAGACTATAATTACATTCAAATTCCATGGTGGACTTTATAGAACTAGATTGATTATTAAGATGGAGGAAAAATAGTTCCAACTCTTCTTTACCATGGGATCAGATGACACAAGTGTCATCCACAAACCTCTTCCACATCTTAAGCAGAAGACAAGAAGAAGCTAATGCCTTTAATTCAAAATCCTCCATGAATAGATTAGCTACCATAGGGGAGAGGGGGGAACCCATGGTGACACTGCAAGTTTTCTCATAGAATTACCCATCAAATGAAAAGAAAGTAGAAGTAAGACAAATACCAACTCAATAAGCTGTATCGGGATCATTGATGTGCTTGATGACTTCAATGGCCTCATTGATAGGGATATTAGTGTAGAGGGAGACCACATCGAAGCTCACAACCCTGACATCTAGATAAAGCTTGAAACTCTTTAACTCATTAATAAATGATGTAGAGTCCTTGACAAAGGATTTTGTATGGCCAACAAGGGGCTTAAGCTTCTGGGCTAAATACTTAGCAAGAGGATAAGTTGGCCCTCCTATCGTGTTGACAATGGGTCTCAGAGGAGCCCCTTCCTTATGAATCTTTGACCAACCATAGATTCTTGGGGTAAGAGGGCAACTTTCAATAAGCTTATGACTGAATGAGCTGACCAAGCTACTAGCCTTTATAGCAAGGGCCACACTTTTGGAAATCTTCTTTACGGGATCCTTGTTGTGCTTCCTGTAGCTCCTTCTATTATGGAGGTGGTCCAGAATATTCCAACGATAATCATCTTTGTCAAGAATAACCACATCACCACCTTTAT
The DNA here is from genome assembly GCA_000404065.3 of Pinus taeda. Lineage (NCBI taxonomy): Eukaryota > Viridiplantae > Streptophyta > Pinopsida > Pinales > Pinaceae > Pinus > Pinus taeda. Next base: position 27,845 of record APFE031221870.1, read on the forward strand.
CAGCTTTGAGAACAACAATATTCTTATTATTGTTTAATGAGTTGAGAGCATCAAACTCAGGTTTGCTGATGTTGTTCTTTGGGGGCTTTGACTTTCTAAGGACAACCACACAGGCTTGATGAATGATATCTTTAGTGATGTATGGTAAGTCTCTAATACCATATTCAATGTCAAAAATGATATTGTCAACTGGTATCTTTCTAGGAGAAAGAGCAAAATTTAAAACTTTCTCCAAAAGACTAAACACAGGGGGATCAAAAGAAAATCTAGAGAGATTAACAACCCTATTACTAGAAATGGAAAGAAAATTAGAACAAACAATATTATCCAAACCTAGAGTCTTATTACCAATCCTATTATTATTACAATTATCATGAGGATGTTGAAGAACTGGTATTCCCATAGTTGTTTGAGTCATAGTGATGTCTTGCATGGCTTACTCAAGCCTATTTTGTCTCACATGGGTAGATGTGCAGATTGTATGTAATGTCCTATCAAGTGGAAGTTCAAGTGTCGATAGTTGGATGTAATAGTCATAGAGTAGATGAAGAGTCATGAGGGTAGATGAACAGTTACAAAGGGGAATGTCAAGGGCCATCCCACCCTTTGCTATATATAGTCCCTCATAACTCATTGTAAAGGCTTTTCGTCAGCCAAGCTTCTGATAGGAGTATCTTAGATAGAGCTTGGAAAATATTGTAACGAGACTTGGCTTCTCCACTATGTAGAGCTAGTATATCTCTTTGGATGAGCAGACGGAAATGACTATAACGTTCCGCTATCAAAACTAGTGGTTGGTCATGGTTTTATTGTATGACTGGAACTTATACTTCTTAACATAATAGAGCCAACATGTTTCATGCGTATCTCATATTGTATTTCATCTATCTTGTTTACTCTAAATGATATATCTATATCTATATCTATATATTCTATATATATTATATGATTAAGTATAGATATAGATCTATTATCTATATTATATCTATATCTAATCTATATCTATACTATATATTATAATTCTTATCTATATATATATATATATATATATATATTACTATATATTATTATATGTTTTCTTACACATGCATGTGTAGCTATTTTTTGTATATGTATGTATGAATCTTATTGAAATGTATTGTTGTTTTAACCATCACTTTGGATTACTAGCTTACGTGCCTTCCATGTTATGATGCATCTTTTCTCGTGCATTCCCTTCTTAAGTATGTGCTTTCACAGGTTTCCAAGTGAAGCACTCACCTCACCCTCCATGTGTTAGAACCTCTCATGCACCTTCCTTGACTTGCTGCATATGTCAAACCCTTGCTACTAGTAGGGACATCTTACTTGCCTCTATGTGAAACTGTGGTCAAGTCAATATCGTACGACCCACTGTTAGGACTCCTACACCAAACAGTCTGAGGTCTAATTGGGACTTCTTACTGGGGAGATCCCCTGACATGTTGGTAGATCCAGCACTGTCAACATTTTTGGTGCTAGAAGAAGGGCTAGATGACAAGTTGTTTCCTCTCATCCTATTTTGAACCTTTGCACATCTATCATGGATTCTATCACACTCACCCCTCCACAATGTTTTTCACATGTCGAACCTATGAACATCACGAGGGATTTTTTTTGATCTCTTGTCTAAATTCACGTATGATGGTGAATGCGAAGTGGTCTGGCCTTTGTTCTTACAGGACTTCCTTGCCATGCTTGATGAGGAAGATGGATGTTCTGATGAAGAGGCCAGCCTATTGCTTGCATACACACTTCGTGAATCCCCACTATAGTGGTGCTGCAGTTTGTTAGCAGACATCATGCCCTCGCTTGAGAAGGTATATGATCTCATTGAATCTACTTTCCATCATTTTGATCGAGAACCTCTTTACCAAAACATGTTATAACAATGGAAAGCCCCGCATGAATAGCCTATGGATTTTTGGCAGCGCTTTTGTGTTTTGCAGTTTTATGCTTCAAAAAGCTAGATGAAATTTCCTTATCTTTGGGATAGATTTGAATATTGTCTTAACAAATCAGTCCATCCCAAGAAGAAGTTTGATCCCAAGCCTCACTTAGCATACTTCAGTGATGGATTTTCATAATCATAGATGGATATGGTCATTGTCACTAGTGATTGTTCGTCGTCCCCTCATCAAACATCTCCACCATTGCAGAGTGATGCAGGATAATAGGCACATACATATGTTCAACTGTCACATCCTCCCAACATCACTTCTCTTATTTTTTGCACAGATTTGGTTATGAGTCCATTGAGTTGTCACATGCATTTTGTACCTCAACCTCTGTCTTCATACTTAGATGATCCTCTAGATGATATTTTCTTGTGTTCTTCCATTCCGGACTCTACACTTGTTGTGAATAAGGATCAAGCCATCGACGGAGTTGGTGTTGCACAACCAACATGCGTTGTCATTCATGAAGAGTGTGGCTCGGAGCTTAAGCATCAACACTCGGTGAAGGATGAATCCCTTTTGTCCGAGTCCCCTCTATTTTTTCCTGACATCTTTGATGAACCTTCCATCCATGATTTCGCATGTGTATCTCCCTCTACAGATGCATCCATTTTTGATCATTCACAAAACACACCGGATGTCAATCCATCATCCAAGAATGAAGAGGACCATCTGTTCATTGAAAATCCACTTGATTTTTCATATACCTTTTCTCGAAACACAGAGGGTGAATTTTTCCGCTTCTAATCTACCCCTTTGCTTGATTCATTAGATCATGAGGATGTCGATGAAATCATTGATTTTGTTGATTGTACATGTCGTGATCTATTTAATCCCATATTCAATCATGATGATGATTCTATTGCAGTATATTTTTCGAAGCCACCTATTTATGATGATCCATCTGTCGATGAAGTCGAAACCCCCAGACCTTTGAGGCACTTCAGCCTGAGCTGATGGTTATGTTAGGCCCTCAATGTCCTGAAGTTGGTTTCACTTTCGATCAAGAAATTGTTGAAACACCCAAGCCTCCTCATCACTCATATGTATGCTTTGGAGATCAATCTCACACATAGATCATGCTTCCTCCACTCAAACTACATGATCTCATTGCTCATGCATTGGAGGAATCTTACATTTCAAGTACTCGAGCACGACGCAAGTTGTTTTTGTTACTTTTGTTTGCTTGCATGTAATAGTCAATAATATGCGTATGCTTCACAGCTTTACGTAGTGTTGCACAACACCACAATAATTCCATGGATTGCATGCCATGTACCTGTATTCACTTATGTTTTGTGGACACTTTTAAACTTGGAGTGTGTTTTTCTTCATTGCTATATCTTTCACGTTTGCTAGTTCACACAACTGTGTTGCTAACGAACCATGCCTTCACCAACATGGGTCAACCAATGTGTCGGTGGCTCAATTAGAAGTATCAATTCACATGATTAGGCCCATGTATCATTAGCTTAGGAGTAGGAATAGTGTTTTATTTTTTTTGTTCACTTACTTACCTCGCATGCTTGTTTGTTTTCTTGCTTGTTTTTTTCTGCTTCCCTTTTGCATTTACTTCTCCTTTTGCTTTGTTTTATGTTTGTTTGCTTGTTTTGCGCTCGTAGGTTAGTTTCACATGAAACCGTGCATGACTATTGAAACAAGCTGGGTAAAGTACAAGAGGCCTTGTGCAGTTATCACTACTTAGTTATCTGTCATCCTGCCTATGTATGAAGAACTTGTTATCTTTAATCTATGATACGTCAATGGAAAATATGTATTGTTCGAAGTGAACCTTGGTGAAAACATAACTCTTGCACACTAACTAGTGTCACCTACTCTAGTTGGTTGCTTTTGGGTTAACCCTTGGCAACTCAGTCAAGTAGAGTAAGGTGAGGGGGAAAACATTAACAAGCACATAAGAAGTATATATAAACTACTTCTATGAAGGAAAAACCTCTTCTGCTCTCAATAAGTTGGGATCCTTCTTCTGCATTTGAAATGAATAAGTGTTATGCACAATTATGAAAATGAAAAATGAAAAAAATGAAAAGTGAAAAATTTCAAAATGAAATTGAATAAGGTGAAAGAAGAGAAAGGATTCTTGTGTAGAGAGGTGATGAAAGTAACTCTGTTGGGGTATTAACTAGGCTTGGTGGCAGTGGAGCGATGCTTTTGTTCCTGCATGACTTTGTCGGGGTATTGTCCAAGCCTGCTGGTAGTGGAGCAACACTAGAGATGAAACTAATACTTTGACGACTATATTGCTTGTGCACCAATATACCCCTCAACACCAATCGACACAATTGTGTTGGCTTGGCTTGGAATGTGTGTCGACCGACCAAGAGCTTGGCAGATGTTGCATCTTACAATCAAGCAAGTGTGGAAACCAAGATGAACAAAGAATTGAACAATACTTATGGAGGTGTTAGACTTGCTTTTCATGAACAAGGTCCATTCAGAGAGTTGGAGTTCTACCACTATATCATCAAGTATTGTAGTAGCTACAACCACCCTCCAAAATTTTCCCTTAGCTTCATTTTGGTGCCTCCCTACCAACCATCCTCAACAACAAGTCCTGCATTGTCAAGTGCATGAGCTTCAGTGGTTTTCTAGCAGATTTCCAGCTTGTGCATGATAGCTTGTCGCATCCCCCTCACAGGATATTTCTTTGGACTTGATCCAACTACAGGATAAGTAGCTCCGTCAAGAAATTGGGCAATTGAGGAGGGGAACCAACCTTCCCTCCAGAAATTGCACAATCCTGTCTCATAGCCTGCTAGGCTTAGAAATTGCGCAATCCTGCCTGTCAACCTTCCCAATGAAAATTGCGCAATTTGGCCCAGTAGGACTCCTCAGCCCAGAAATTGCGCAATCTTGGGGAGTAGTCAGCTGCTCAGCCTAGAAATTGTGTAATCCCTCTGGGTAGCCAGCCTAGCTTCCTCCCAGAAACTGTGCAAAAGTTACCCTCATTCAAGCAGGTTTTGCATGTGCCATCGAGTTGAACGGTTCCACTCAGGACTGAGAAAACTTGACTTGCATGCATGGGCTGCTTTTTCCAAAAATAGCAAAAATTAGAAAGAAAAAAGAATCCCTGGATTTTAGGGAGCTATTTTTAGCAGCTAGAGGTTACATGTAAAGATTGTTTTAGAATATTTCCTCCAAGTGTTGCTTTTTCCTAGATTTGTGGCATATGCATCATTAGCCTCAAAATTATTTATTTGAAGCTTCAGAGCTCACTTCTTCACATCGATCTTGGAGCTCTGAAATCCCATAACACATCTAAGAGTCTTTGACACATCAAACTCAGCGATTTCCAGGTAAGTCTGCTTAACTAGTCTTTTGTAGCATTTATGTTAGTTTTTGGGTTTTGGCTTGTGTGAATGATGTCTGCTTTATTTCTATGAACTTTTTATGTCATTTGCATACATATTAGCTTGTATTAGCACCATTTTAGTTTTCTTTAGCATCTCACTATTGTCGCATGCATGACACTGTTTTACACAAATGGTCGCTGATTCAGTGACTCACTTCACACACATGCATGTTGTTCCACTTTTTGAAACTTGCATTCACTATTTGCATACATGATTATTCACTCTTGCTTACACTCAGTATCACCATGCATTCACATTTACATTTGCTTTCAGTTTCTCGTCGGCAGGTCTGGTCAGCCTTGGCCCAGACTCAACCTCACCAAGACAACATTGCGCAATCCTGAGAGAGAAGGCTTTGCTTTCCTCCTAGAAAATGCACATTTCTTCCCAGTGGCTATCCTCCAGTCTTGCGTTGCGCAATTTTCAGAGGCAGTGACTGATGGCCCATAAAATTGCATAATGTAGTCTCTAGGCGTGCAACCCTTGCCAGCTAGAATTGTGCATTGCACAATCCCATCAACTAGCAAGACAGTCTGGATTTCGCATTACACAATTCCAGTAGCTAGCCAACCTCCCAATAGTTTAGACTACCTTTTGCACAGTTTTGGTAGCTAGTCTCCCAACCTCCAAGGAAAAATTGTGCAATTCTTACCAGTCAATCCCCAGGTATGTTGCATGTCGTTCCTCAAGTTTTCTTTGGTTTTCACTGACATATTTCCTTACATGCATGTCACCATTTCTCTAGGTATAGCAGGTGTTCGTCTATCGCTCACTAGTTCAAAATCAATGGCCTCCAAGAGAGCAAGATCAAAGGGCATCGACGGAAGCGCAACTAGAGCAGCAGTTGAGCAAGTGTCTACAAGTTTGCCGATCTACAAAGACACCGAGATGATTGTAGACAATGACATCAAGATCAAATGGCAAGAGATTAATGATGCATTTGTAGGCACATTTGGGGAAGACCTCGAAGACCGCCAAGTCTATGTGAATATTCACAAGTTTGTCTTGCACTAGATTTCATGCAGGTATCTCGTGTTCCCATGCGTGGACATGATACATTGGATCATCTCGCACACTGATCCCAAGACAATGACATTGAGCATTGTTAGAAAGACAGGGATTGCTACCTTCAAGGCACAAGATTATGAATAGATGTATCATATGTCAAAGCTAGTGATCACAATGGAGACACCCTTCAGCATACCCAACAACAATGCCAACCCTATGGATATCTTGAAGAACTGGGTGGAGGAGCCGACCAAATTCAGGATGACACCCAACCAGGTTTACAAGACAAAGATATTGTGGATGGCGTATATATAATTGGTCATCTTTACATGTTGCCTATATGGCCAAGAGAGCATGGAGACCTTCTCGCAAAGTTTGGTGATCCAATTAGACCAACTGGCTAGTGAAGGCAAAGCATGCAACTGGTTTGACATGTTGGCTCACAGGATGAAGGAACAGGTATCAAGAGCTCGACATCCACCTAAAGGTCAGCAAGCAGAAATCTACATGTCTGCTTACATCTTGAATGAAATCTATGCCTGTCAGGAGTTCCTGGGCTTGAAGTGGGCATGGACATTGACAAAGACCTTTGTTAACACTTATTGTAAAATGTTGTTCGAATGCAGCTTCAAAGGAGTTATCACACAGTTGTCAGATCATTTTTTCACCTCGGTGTACAAGATGATATTTTAACAAGATCCACCTTGCATGTCGAAGGCAGCAATGGAGGCAGGGATCGATATAGCAGATTCGTATGCCTCACTGTCTGACACCTTCATACCGATGTATAGTGCAAAGAATCCTCCACATGTTTCACTAAAGTTTTCATTGGAAAAGCTCATCATGCAAGAGGTATCATACCACATCTTGACAGGATTATCAACTAGGTTGCGCTAGAAGAAGAAGGCACCTTGTCTGGCTCTTCCGTTATGGATCAGGTTATACGAGATATAAAATTTCAAGCATGCGGATGTCGAAGCAAAGGAGATATTGTTGCAGCTTCTCTAGGCCCAATGAACCTATCAGAATCATTGTGGAATGGTTAGTGAAGCAACATCCAGGAGAGCACCAGCAACAACATCAACAAAGGTAAACATATCGATGGGTGACAAAGGCAAGAGGAATATTGTCGATAGTGTAGAGGCAGAACAAAGCTGAAAGTTATGAGTAGGCCCACGTGTGTATAAAAAATATTTGGCAATAGAGTCAAAAAGGAAACATCGCGATAGGAGGAACACACAAAGACAGAGAGAAAAACGGAGAATGGAGGAAACAGAGAAGGAGTTGCATGAGTTGAAGGAGCAACTTTGGAAGGAACATGAGTTGTGCAGACAATAGAATGAAGTACAACAAGAACATGTATAGCAGGGGGCGTAACATGTACAGATAGATGAAATTTCACCCATATAGGTAGTCGACTCATCTTAACAACTCGCACCATGCATATAGGGTGAGCAGTCATAGGAGTAGGAATTTTCTCAAGGGATTGAACAAGCTTGAGTAGATGGATACAGATATGCAGCAAGAGGAGTTAGAGAAAGACATTGATCTCATCCGTCACCACCAATATGTCAACTCACCAGCTTCACTGAATATAGAAGCAGAGAAAGTCCCAAGTGATGAAGGAGACATTGAGATCCTTGGAGACAATCTAGAGGGAGACATGCACAACATCTCATTCGACGAGTCCCAACATAGAGTTGTGAAATCTCACAAAATTTCCTCTCTAGATGATTACACATCTCCTACACAGTTTGAGGAGCGAGTGATTGTGTTTGACGTGATCAAACATCCAACAACATTGTTCGATGCTACCAGAGCATATGCCAAAGTGACTAGCTTGAGTGTTTGCTTCTTGATAGCTGAGAATGAGCGAATGGCTAAGGAGTTACAGAGGGTCATGCAAGGAGGTGAACTGGTTACAAAATCCGCCCAAGAAAAGTTAAAGAAGGAAATATTGGATGAAGTATTGTCCCTTGACACAGTCATGTGGGCATTGTATTCCAAGTTTGGTACTGTGCATAAGGCAGTTGTCCATGTCAACAGCTGGTAGCAACGATGTGTGAGGAGAGCACATATCTTGTCAAATGTGCATGTTGTTGTTGATTACATGCAAACATGGACAATGGGATACAAGGGAGCCTCGTTACACTTGCCCAAGATGATGAAGCCCAGAGTGATCGAGCTAAAGGCACACATCCAGAGTCAAATCCAGAATTATGAAGATCTCTCATAGCTCATCACTAGTTTGCAGGCTTCTCATGCATGGGTATTTAGGAGCATGGATGTTGTTATGCGAGCACATGCGATCCCATCTATTGGGAAACTCACTCAGGCGAAGACAAAGGCACAATTTTGACTAGAGCTTGACTCGTACCTTGACAAGTTGATGTGCGTAGCCACCAGCCCAGACTTGGTGATTAGTGCAGACACCATGCATCAGTATGTTGTTGGTACGACTGCACTCAGGACAATGATGCACATTTTATCAAACGAGTTGGCTAGAGGAGCCCGAGCAGTGTACTTGGATGCTATGGAGGAAAGAGTTCGTTTCCAGAAAGATGTCACCTTAGAGTACACGGACACCATCGCGGACTATCGACATTGGCATCAGTTTGCTATTGTAAACCACCATGAGGATGTCAAAGAGCTGCTCTTCCCATAGTTTTCTGTGTCATAACGATGACTTACATGGCTTTCTTTAGCCAATTTTGTCTGACATGGGTACTTGTAAAGAATGTATGTAATGTCCTATCAAGTGGAAGTTCAAGTGTTGATAGTTGGATGTAACAGTCATAGAGTAGATGAAGAATCATGAGGGTAGATGAACAATCACAAAGGGTAATGTCAAGGGCCACCCCACCCTTTGCTATATATAGTCCCTCATAACTCATTGTAAAGGCTTTTGGTCAACCATGCTTTTGATAGGATTATCCTAGAAAGAGTTTGGATAGTATTGTAATGAGCCTTGGGTTCTCCACTATGCAGGGCTAGTATATCTCTTTGGAGGAGTAGGCGGCAATCACTGTAACGTTCTGTTGTTGGAAATAATTGTTGGTTATGGTTGTATTGTATGAATGGAACTTAAACTTCTCAATATAACATAGCCAACATGTTTCATGCATATGTCATATTGTATTTCAGCTATCTTGTTTACTCTAAATGATATATGTATATGTTTTCTTACGCATGCACGTGTAGATATTTTCTGTATATGTATGTATGAATCTTACTGAAATGTGTTGTTGGTTTAACCATCACTTTGGATTGCTAGCTTACTTTCCTTCCATGTTGTGATGCATCTTTGCTCGTGTGTTCCCTTCTTAACTACATACTTTCATAGGTTTCCAAGGGGCGCACTCACCTCACCCTCCATGTGTTAGAACCTCTCATGCACCTTCATTGATATGCTGCATATGTCACACCATTGCTACCAATAGGGACATCTTACTTGCCTCTGTGTGACCGTGGTCAAGGCAATACCGTATGACCCACTGTTAGGATTCCTACACCAAATGGTCTGAGGTCTGATTGGGAATTCTTATAGGGGAGATCCCCTAACATGTTGGCGGGTCTAGCACCATCAACATGTACATTTAAGGCAATGATATGAAAATCATATTTGGTTGCTGTCACAAAATAATGAAATTTAGCAGATCTGTGGCATAAGTGATTGTGTCACATGAGCAAGGAGGGCTTTGAAATCCTTGTTGGTAAAAATGTATTACCATGTTTTATATCCTACAATCTTGATCTTTGTGAGAATTTCATATATGGTAAACAAAGAATGGTTTCCTTCCTTAGAGGTGGACATGACATAAAGAAAAATGTGTTAGAATTGATACAATTATATGTGTTTGGTCTTGTTAACATCAAGTCATTAGGAGGAGCATCATATTTTGTAACATTTATAGATGACGCATCCAGGAAGGTTTGGGCCTACCCTGTGAAAAGTAAAATTGAAGTATTTGAAATATTTCAAAAATTCCATATTGTTGTTGAAAGAGAGACTAACAAATTTGTAAAGTGTTTGAGAACAGATAATGATGGAGAATATTGCTCAAATGCATTCAAGGAATATTATAATAGGTTTGGCATAAAGCATGAGAAGACTGTGTTTAATACTCCTCAACAGCATGTTGTCATAGAAAGTATGAATGGCACCATTATGGAAAATGTGAGAAGTATGTTGTCCAATTCTTGTTTGGAGAAGAATTTTTGGGTAGAAGTTGTAAGGACACCTTGCTACCTTATAAATTGATCTCCAACTACAATCTTGGAAGGTGGCATCCTTGAAGAAGTTTGGACTAGTAAGAAGTTGAATTATTCTCATTTTAAAATCTTTGGATGTGAAGAATTTGTACATATTCCCAAATAAAATAGAACTAATCTAGATGATAAATCTATGAAATGTATTTTTCTAGGATATGCCGATGAAGAATTTGGTTATCGTCTATGGGATTGAGTCAAACATAAAATTATTAAAAGAAAATATATTATATTTAATGAGTTATAAATGTTTAAGAGGAATTTAGGTGAGTTGGAGGTCAAGAAAGTTATTGAAAGGTTCGAAGAGAAGCATGAATACATCCCACCAATGCAAGAAAATGGATAGCAAATTTAGTAGTAGGAAGGACAACAAGTGGAAAATGATGAACACCGAGAAGAAGGAATCTTGAAGGAACCTTTACAGGAGATTCAACCCGATAATGCAACACCATAGTTGGTTTGTAGATCTTCTAGGCCTCATAAGCCTTCACAAAATTATCCTCCTTCAAACTATATTTTATTAACTAATGAAGGTGAGCCTAATTGTTTTCAAGAAGCTTGTAATTTTGAGCACAATAAAGAATGGAAGAAAGCAATCAAGGAAGAAATGAACTCTTTGCTCAAAAATAAAACTTGGAAGTTGGTAAAGCTCCCAAAAGGTATAAAGGCTCTACAAAACAAATGGGTTTACATGATTAAGCATGAAGGTGACAAAAAGAAGGAGAGGTATAAAGCAAGGCTGGTGGTGAAGGGATTTTCGTGAAAGGAAGGTATTGACTTCACTGAAATTTTCTCACCTATTGTTAAGATGTCATTATTGGTCTTGTCGCTGCTTTAGACTTAAAATGTGAACAATTAGATGTAAAAATTGCTTTCCTCCTTGGTGAATTCGAGGAAGAAATTTATATGGAGCAGCCGGAAGGCTTCATAAAAAAAAGCAAAGAAGATCTCGTTTGCAGGTTGAAGAAGAGTCTCTATGGGTTGAAACAAGCACCTCAACAATGGTACAAGAAATTTGATTCATCCATGTTGGAACATGGTTTTCATAGGTTGGAAGCTTACCATTGTGTTTATATCAAGAGGTATGATCAAAGTAATTATATAATATTATTGTTAAATGTAGATGATATGTTGATTGTTGAGCATGGTAAGAATATGATGAATAGGTTGAAGAAAGATTTGGGCAACAAATTTGCAATGAAGGATTTGGGTCCAACACAACAGATATTTGGCATGAGGATGCGTGACAGGAAAAAAAATGTTACGGTTGTCACAAGAAAAATATATGAAGAAATTGCTTGATAGGTTTAATATGAAGGATGCCAAGCTAGTTGGTACACCCCTTGGACTCACTTCAAGCTGAGTATTGAATTATGTCTTAGTTTTTACAAGGAGAAGGAAGAGATGAGTAGGATTCCTTATGCTTCAATAGTTGGCAGCTTGATGTATGCGATGGTATGTACACCACCAAATATTTCATATTCAGTGGGAGTAGTGAGCAGGTTCCTTGCCTATCCAAGAAAACAACATTAGCAAGCAGTAAATTGGATTTTGAGGTATCTTAAGGGTACTTGTCATTATTGTTTATACTTTTGTTATAATGAGGTTGTACTTGAAAGATTTACAGATGCGGATATGGTTGGAGATATGGACACCATAAGTTCCACTACAGGTTATATGTATACATTTGTAGGAGCAACAATATCTTGGGTGTCAAGGCTACAAAGAATAGTAGCTCTCTCTACAACAGAGGCAGAGTACATAGCTACAACATAGGCTTGTAAAAGTATGTTGTGGATGCAATGGTTCCTAGGAGAGATAGGAATAAAGCATGAAAAGTATGTGTTATATTGTGATAGTCAGAGTGCCATTCACTTGGTGAAAAACCCAATATTTCACTCAAAAACCAAGCACATTGACTTAAGGTACCATGGGATCTGGCATGTTTTGGAGGAAGGGAAGTTATCCTTGGAAAATATCCATACAAATAGGAACCCTGCTAATATGCTCACTAACATTCTACCAAGAAATAAACATGAGTTATGTAGAGGCATGGTAGGACTCGGTGTGACTTGACTCAGGATTCTTCATTCGGCTTCAAGTGGGAGAATGGTAAATGTGAAGCCATAATAAATATATCGGAGCCATCTTCTATCCAAAAGTTAGTATCGGCACCATCTTAAGTCATCACCGCCACAACCAAGCCGAACCTACCACATTACTCATTGATTTCTAGATTTTAACTATGCAACCATTTGAATCACATGCAACATTATAGATCATCCTTCTTCCTTTATGAATTTGTATTTGCCTCTGCCTGAAAAATGCAAGACAAGGCAAGGATCTCGGGTAATGAAAATATTATGTTTTATGTTTTCATTCTTGATCTCTATCTTGTGTTCTCCATTTGTGTTATAGTGTATCTTCTCTTTTATTGTCTACGCTCCTCTGATCCTATCACTCCCACCAATCTAGTATATAATCCTTTAATTTTTGGCTCTCCACATTTGAAATCTATTAGCGCTTGATCAAATCCATTTGATGCATCCTGAATACATAGCCCCATAATACACCCCTAACAAAAACCGAATAATTAGCATCATCCCTCACTTTCATAGCTTTCACCTTGTGTCCCTTGGAATTATGTTTAATGATACTTATAAATAGAATATGAACCTAATATGTTTAATGGATGAATATTAGGGATATTAAACTTAAAGATCAAATCTATAGAAAGGGTCACTTTCTTAGGTAAACAAGGATTCGTTGACTTAGAAACTCTGCTGTCTACTTGTGAACAATTTCTCCAGGGATTGTCAAAGCTCTTTCACTAGAAATATTCTTGTTATTTCTTGACTCATATTACTGAAAAAAAAAAAAAGAAAAAAAAAAGAAAAAAAGAAATAAAGAAAGAAAAAAGATCTTTCTTACATAACTCTGAACAAATCAAATATGTGTGTGGGAGGTATAGATGTCTCTTCCACATGTTCTTCCTTTTACACACATCCCCACTTTCGCACCTCCACACTTGACAAGGTATTTCAGTGATTTTTTTTTACATAATGGAGTCTGATAGCCAATTGTTTAAAGAGGTTGTTAAATATATTTAAATAATTTTATTTGTCACCATTCAAAAGCAATTTTCTCATGATCTTACTCCTCTATGTGATATAACATTTTATATTATTACCTGGCTTGTGATCGAAGAGAGTAAAGATTTTTAAATAGTTTTATTTGTCACAATTCAAAAGCAATTTGCTCAGGATCTTGCTCCTCTATGTAATATAACATTTTATATTATTGCTTGGCTTGGGATCCAAACTCTATTTATAGTGAAATCATCGAATTTTCAATTTTTATTTAACAAGATAATGAATTAATAGTTATATTTCCCTATATAATTTTTTTGTAAATTTGTATTAAAAAACTTAAAAAAAAACAAATTTAAATAGGAAAAAATATAGAAAAAATGTTAAAAGGTTATTATTTGGTGCAAAAGATATATCCATAAAACCAAAATCAATTTTGTAACATAAAATATATAGTGGCTCAATTCACTCCAAAATAGTGGAACGTCTATATAATATCTTTTAACATTGTGAATTTTGTAGTACTTGGAAAATTAATATATATTTGGTGTAAAAGTAAGAGGGTCTTAATTATTAATCTGGTATAAACTTGTATAATTATTAAAATTCTTCTTGTTTTTTTTTTTAATTATAGGCAATGCTACACGAAAACGATGTAGACGATTATTAAAACTATGGTATAAAAAAATTGTTAAAAGAAGTTTAAGGGAGAATTCCTAAAGAAGTGTTTGGAGTGAAAAGACATGTGCAGAAAGAATATGCGGAAAATCCACACCTCCCCAAAGTGCTTTAGAGAGTGAAAACCATGCATAACATGTAGGTTAAAATAGTGATGATAAATTAAATTTCTCACATTATTATAAATTAAACTTCTCACACAAATCATGTGCAAGTAAAAACAATGAATTAACATATGAGTTTTATCATGTTAATATGATGCATAGAGATTAGAGATTTACATTTCAAATCTCATTATCATATAACATATTTGAATCGATACTCATATGATGGTTGTAACAAATAACTTTGGTTTTTTAATTGATGACAAATAGTGAATGTCAAATCTTATCATAATAGTTTCAACATATATAATGTAGGCTATTTCAAAATAATTCAAACTGAGGTTTATGATCTCATTATACACCATTTTTTCATATTATTTTTTATGGTGGCAAAAATCAATTGCATTGATTCTTCTTGACCTTTGTTAATGATTCAGTTGTGTAAAGGGATATCTTTTTATTTCGATTTGGCTCAGGCTAACATCCTTAGCTTTCTCTAAACAGTCATATGTCACCACATACTACTTCAGGCCAACTATAACAGGACCTTTCCTATATGGTATTTTGAGAATTGATCCCAAGGACCTTGTTAGAATCCTCTAGTGCCAGCTCAAATTCTTTCACTCGAAGCCTTGTCTCCACTCGCTTAGAATATGTGTGAAGGAGGTTGGTGTTGATATTATTATTATTAGTCAAGGACCCCTTCTTGAGTTGAAGTGGAGTGAAAGTTATGATTTTCTACATGATGCACTTAATATTCCCAACAAATGATTTTTTCTTCCAAAGAAAAAATCACAAATTTGATTAAAGAGTTATGAAAATTACATTCAAAATATGCGCAAAAGTGCATGCAAACCTTCTTTATTCTTATGAACAACCATCCATCAAAAGATCAAACTAACATGCCATTTAGGCATTTCCCATGTTAGTAAGATAAGTCCATACATATATATCATAAATACATATCCAAAAATAAATAAAACTACTAGTTATCTGTGGAGTGTACCTCAAATAATATACATAAAAAAGAAGTGAATTGTCATCAATCATGAGGGATACACATCTGCAACATGTCTTCTATGAAAGGTCTATGATAGTTGTAACCCATCCCTCCCACATTTACCCATTTTAACTGGCCTATTGAGGTAAACCCGAGTTGAGGGCTACTATGACATGTCCCAACCTCCTAAGTACAGTTAAGGAATTGAATTCAAAACACTATAACTTTATTGGCCTTCCTTAGGAGCTACAAGACACCCAAGAGCTACACAACCACTCCAAGTGCCCAAACCCTCAGCTGGATTACTTTTTTAGTGATTTGGACCCACAACTACATGCATGAAAAGGCCTCCATGAGATTATTGACCTACAATTGCATGCATAATCCTACCAGGGTGTAGTTATTGCCCAAAACATCCAATTCAGAGGGTGTGGTCCCAGATTCTGAGCACCATTTTAGGATAGCCTCTAGATCACTGCCCAAAATAAGGCTTTCAAGAATGATAAATAACATCAAGACAAATCCATTCATACAAAAATTGATCAAGGACTTGACCTGACTAGTCCTAACCATGACAGTCATTTCATAAAACACATCGTGAACATGTAATTTAGAGGTCATGAATGCATATCTAAACATAGGGGTTTAAAACTTATTCGAGATTCACCAATAAGGTCTAATTCCCTCCCATAATGTTGGCATTATGTTTCTGGTATGATTATATGTTACAAATGTTGTACTTGATGGCAACACCCATGGCATGACTCTCAATATGATGAGAATTAAAAAGTTTATTCATGTGGAGAAAAGTTCACGGAATTTTATGCAGAGAAAAGTTTATAAAAGTTTATTTCATGTGGAGAAAAGTTCACGGAATTTTATGCAGAGAAAAGTTTATTTCAGGTGGGAAAACTTACCTTTGGTCCATGGTAGTTAGTCCTTGGAATTTGAACCTATGGTTTTTGGACCATGGCATCTCGACAGACGTGTTGATCCCTTGTATTGAGTTGATGGTATTGGTTTGTTATGGTTTTGGCCCATGGTATTTTTTATTTTATTATTATTATTGATCCCCATGATCCATGATTTGAGGAAGAGCTTGCCTATATAAAGCAAAGGAGATCATTTGGCTTAGGCATGCTTTTGGGTTGAATATCTTAAGATCTGAAATATTGGGTTATTGTTTCAAAAGCCTGATCTATATGAAAGTGAAGTGGAAAGAGAATCTGTGAAGGGTGATCTCTCGAGTGCTGCAGCTGCGAAAGTGCGGAGGCGCTGCAGGAGACGTCGCAGGAAGATGCTGCAGGAGTCGCCGCAGGAGTCGCCACAGGAGGCACCGCAAGAGTGGCCACAGGAGGCGCCGAAGGAGGGCACCGCAGGAGTCACCGCAGGAGGCGCCGCAGGAGGTGCCGCAGGAGGTGCCGCAGGAGTCGCCGCAGGAGGGCGCCGTAGGAGGGCGCCGCAGGAGTCGCCGCAGGAGGAGTCACTGCAGGAGTCGCCACAGGAGGTGCCGCAGGAGTTGCCGTAGGAGGCGCCGCAGGAGGCGCCGCAG